>SNQJ01S0089029.1:18687-33374 GCA_010110895.2 Picea sitchensis | reverse complement strand
TTTTTAGTTAACTTCTTATTCAGATGCAGATTGGGCAAATTGTGTAGATGAAAGAAAGAGCACCAGTGGAGGTGCCTTCTTCCTGGGAGACTCGTTGGTAGCATGGATTAGTAAGAAACAGGGTTCTATTTCCTTATCAACTACAAAAGCAGAGTACATTGTTACTGCTATTTGCTGTACTCAGATCTTATGGATGATTCAAACTCTTGCAGATTTGAAGGTAAACTATACTGATTCGATTACAATTCACTGTGATAACACTAGTGCCATCAGTGTCTCCAAGAATCTTGTTATTCATTACAAAACTAAGCATATCCCAATAAAATACCATTTTCTCAAAGAACAAGTCACAAACAGAGTTGTTCAGTTGAATTATATCCCTTCCGCAGAACAGATAGCAGGCATCTTTACTAAACCCCTAGCCAAGACACCATTTGATTATCTCTGACAGAAGTTGGGTGTCATCCCATCTGACATCTAAGAAAGTTCATCCTATTAGGGGGAGTTTTGTATTGATTGATTGAATATTTGATACCTCCTAAAAATACTGCAATAGCTCAGGGGGAGCATGTTCTCTTTGACATTGATGTCAAAGGGGGAGAAAATAATTCGGGTACCTTAGTTGCCATCAATGCCAATGGGGGAGATTGTTGGTAAATGTTTAACAGGAAACATATGCTTGTCATTGATGGAAAGTACAGTAGTGAATATGGCATGAGTGCAAGAAGAAGTATCAGAATTATTTTAGGAAGACGTTGCAGAGAAAGCTCGATAAGTTCAGAAGAGATAGTGCAGAGGATTGTTGGCAGGTTTAATAGGTAAAGTGAGCTTGTCATTGATGGCAGGATCAAAGTGTTCATTGATGGCAAGAACAATGATGAAAAATATCAGCATGATCAGCAACACAGTGAAAATGGAAGAGGAGGAGCATTAGTGATCATTGGACCCTATCCCGAATCCCCGATGATCATCAGATATGAATTTAAACAAGAAGAACACGCATAAGAGGAGGACAGATCTTAGGTGTTAGATTTGAGTGTAAGATCTGAACATCGTTGGATCAGGGAGAACCATTTCAGAGTTTCATAGATTGGGACTTGAAGGCTTGAGACCTTTCATCATAAGAAGGAAAAATTGTGAAGTGGCAAAATCGCAAAATCGTGAAGTGGCAAAATCGCAAAGTGGCAAAATCGCGAAGTGCCGAAATCATGAAATGTGAAATGGCGAAATGATCCTAGTCATTAGATCAAGGTGTGATCTAGGCCGTCAGATCCAGGAGGTGAATATGGAAGACCACATCAAAAAAGATAGTCGTGGACCATAGGATCAAGAGGACGCGTGGAAAAAAATCAGAGCACCACAAATACTCCATTTCAGATTTTTGCAAATCGAGAAATCCAAAGGAAAGAGGTTCAAACTCGTGATATGTGAATTCACGAAAAGATCTGGACCATCAATTCACCAAGAATGTGGACCATCGATCTGAGCTCTATCTCGGAGTTTCACCTATCATGACTTGGAGTGACGAGAACCTCCATCTAAGTAACAACGAGATGTGAGATCGCGAAAATATCTGGACCATTGATTCATAGAGATCGTGGAACATCGATCAGGGTCGATGAAGATCATGAGTTCGAAGTGCCTTTTAGTGCAGCCTGTGGTCACATGGAGGAAGGACCTAGTGTAGATGAGCTCCGACTCGGAATTTCGGGGATTTCATCTGGGAGTGTCGAGACACTAGATTATACGAATGACGAAATACCGAAAAGGTGAATTGTCACTGTAACCAGTGGTCACCGCTTGTGGTCACGTAGAGGAGGGATCTAGAGCAGCCAAGCTCCTTTTCAGAGCTCGTGACATGGAGAGTCAATATGTCTCATCGTAGAATCTCCAAATTGTGAAAGTGGGAAATGGGTAAATAGCGACAATACCCTTCAGAGTTAATCCAACGGTGCAGGTGAATTTGAGCATAATCAGAGGGCTAATCTTGCTCCTCACAGTGTTACTGCTAGAAACCATTGATGGTTTTTTCCAGAGGAGTTGAAGAGTCTCTGGGAATCTTCCAATGGGATGAAGATAGGTCATAGGGGTGATTGACAGATAGAAGAGGGTTGGAGCCTGTAGCTGAAACAGAGAGGGTGAGCTCGACTGTAACAGAGAAGACGAAGAGTCTCAACTGCTAGAGAGAAAAAGGAATCTCAGCATAGCACCCAGTGATGCTGGACACGTGGTGGGAGCCACCAAAGAAGATGAAGAGTTGCGATGATCAGGCAGAGCACTCAAGAGGTGGAGGATATCAGTGCGGTGTGAGTATGCAGAGGTATTGCACACATTGCATGCACAAGGTGCACAAAAGCTATAAGTACACTGTACAAAGAAGAGATGCGGGTTGTTGTTGTTGGAGTTGTTGTGGTTGTTGTTGTTGAAGGTGATTCATGTGTGAAGAAGGAGGAGAGTGCAACAGTTGAATTGAACAGAAGATGAACTGTGCAGTGAATGGACATGGCGCATAGAGCATAAAAAGTAGAAAGAAAAGACAGTGCAAGTCATGTGTGTAGGAAGGCAGTGAGGCAGACAGAGCAATGAAATGCAACAGAACAGTGATGAGTCTGGTGAGCCATTGTTGAACATTATATCACTGTAATGAGTTTCAGTAGCAAGGATTAATAAAACAGGGTGGTATGGAGGTGCTAGGGAGGATTGTTGTCCTCATAGGTTCAAGTGGGTGCTTGAACATAGGGAGTAGGTGCTTCCTTCTAGTTGGTGCTAGAGAAACCAGGGAGTTGGTGCTTCCTTCTAGTGGGTGCTAGAGAAAACAGAGAGTTGGTGCTCTCAACAAGTAGCAGCTTGCAAAACTGAGGTTTTAGCCTCATTATGAGTCGGTGATCATATGTATGATAATGTAAAGAATGTAACTATTACTTATCATATAAAGAAAAAGAGGTTTTTACCCTGTATGGGTTTCCTCGAGAAATATCTATCTCTGTGTTTCTCATATATGTGACTGATGCTGAATGACCCATTGTTTATTTCCCTACATTATTGTGATCATAACAAGTAAATCATCAAATATAATTTTGCATTTAGCATAATTTAAATGTGGCTTTGACATAATCAACAATCAAGCATGCAAATAACCAGGGAGGAGTGAGGGAAAGGAATCCAAAATTAAACAATTTTCTCTTCCCTTTAACATCTTCCAAACTGTATATTACTTATTTCTTCCCAAACTGATATTCATTATATACCTTAGAACTTGGGAGATACAATGAAATTAGGAGAGATGGAGAGATTTGTAATGTATTTAAAGTGAAACAAATGAAGGGAAATAATGGCATGTGTTTATAAACCATAATACATCTTAAATCAATTTGTCAATTTCAGCTCATAATTTCTGCACTTATGCTCAATCAACAATCAAGTTACTTATGCCATATTGTCACTGCATCATATATCTACTTTCAATCATTGTCAACCATGCATGCCAATCACAATCTCTTAAAATATTTCTATTTATGCATCAAGGGGAAAATAACATGGAATACAATGAAAAATGACTTTGGGAATTTAGGAATAATGCACGGAAAGTGAACAATGAGGGATTTGGTTCTGTATACAAAATGGGAAATAATCAATGTTCTTTTGACCACATCAAAATACTTTTATCCATAATATCAAATTATTGTAATCAATCAAAGGCTTTATACCAACTTATATTTCTTTTTATTAAACAAGTGTTGTGCATTAAATGTTGATAATTAAATATATAATCTCTTAAGAAGGGCCTATATCGAATTCCAATTCCATGCAATGACAAACCCCAACATGTATTTCTTGATACCTATCATCAATATTTTAACATAAGTGAGATTCCAAAATTATGTATCATTACGTTGACTGTGGAGTAAAACGTTCCTTCAAACCATGCATCATAAAATATTCCATAATTGTAATCAATTCAACAAAATTCCACATGTAACTTTCATGACCCAAACAATTATGTGTACAAACATGAACACACAGGTCAATAAACCACCACTTCAATAACATTTCCCTTTCCTTAAAACAAACTCCAACTTATTCAATTGAAGTAAGGAGTCTTGATATGACTCAAACTCAAAACCTGGTGTGAGGGTTTCATAATCTCTGTGCAAACAATTTATATTCAGGATCATCAAAACTTTCAAACCCTGTGACAGTATATCTTTGTATATATTTTATAATCATCGAGGGTTCAAAACCATTCAATAGGTTCAACCAATATTTCAATATGACCCTGCTAGCATATATGCATGTATTGACATTCATCAAGCCATGGTTTCAAAACTCAACTCCAAAAATACAGTATCAAGATAACTATTTTGCATGCAATTTTATAATTACATCATATCCAACAAATCAAAGTTTACTTATATAAATACTCCATGAGGCTCAAGTTTGAAACTAGGCATGAAAATTCCATCACAATATTGTGTGCAGGGTTTATATGTTTTGGGTTTGGAAATGTAGCAAACATGACTGACTAAAATATTGCAAGCAGAGTCAAACATCGAAGTAAGGATATATTTCTCATATAAGATGTGGGTTTGAAACTGTAAAAAAAACATGCTATAAATTTCCCTTATAATGCCTCTATATTATCATGCAGGGTTAAATTCGAAAGATTCAAACCCTTCCTTAGATGTTGAATCAAATTTGTTGGCTTCAAAATAGAGATGACTAGCAATGTTCCTTTAAGGGCATTTTATTACATAGGTCAAATTGTATCAATTCAATACCAGAGTCATGAAAATAGTTTTTATGGAAAAACTTAGCTGGGAAAAGAATACATCTCAACAACTCGAACTAAAGTTTATGGGTATACCATATTCCAAAACAAACTCAACCATAGATTTTTGAGTAGGAGCCCAAAGAGTCGACCCCAATTTGAATCATTTAATAAAGTTGCTTCCATAACAAGAATCACATTTTCTTAAATGAAAATAAAAGAAAAGAGGGAGAAAAATCATTTCTTCATAGATATATTCCATACCCAAATGGAGAAAGAAGAACACACTAAAAAATCAATCAATACAGATCCAATATTTTAAAATATTAATGCAAAACAAACATACATTTGATGAAAACCGAGCTAAAATCTACATGCCTTATCAAGCACCTCAAATACTTGTGAAAAACTAGTGCAAACAGTTACAAAAACTACCACAACTGAGATCTATAACTAGACTGATGCCACAATAAAACTCCAATAGCTCAGAACATAAATGAAGTGATGAAACCAAAATGTGAGGGTGGTAAACATGAAACATGAATGAAAAAGATCATGTCCTTGCATATTGAATGCAAGGGAATCTCTCACGTCATTTCCATCTAATGCATACAACCAACCCTAGCACTCAACTTTCCAAACAACATATATGGCAACCAAACATCAGATTGAATGCATGCCAAATGAGTAGGGGACCACATGCCACGTCAAAACATATTAACGAGCATCACAACTATCATCCAAATGATGGCTCAAGATTTAAATATAGTGCTTATTTCCATTAATAAGAATCAACTGTTGGTTATGGTGCCCAATTAACATGTTACCATAGCTCAAATAACCACAAACCTCAATACTTGCACAAATATATGTACCATATGTGCCATGCAATTCAACACTCTGACATTTATAACCCACTATATCACATTTGCAATGTAATCTCATGAACTTTGCATGATGTATAATATTTGTGATATGAAATTCAAATGCCTTTGATTGTATATGATATGTTCGTATATAACAAAACCTGTGCATGTCAAACCATATCATTCGAACTATAATGTATGCATTCAAAGTCCCTTTTCATGGTATGTTTGTAATGTGTATAACTCTATATTACCAAAATAACATGAATTTGTTGCCACAATATTTTCCTTAGTTAAAGAGTCTGATGCAAGCCCCCTTTTAATCAAAATTTTGTTTGCACTTTATACATGTGATTATATCAAAGGATTATCCAACACCATGTACTAATATTTTGTGGGGAATACCTAAAATCTTTTAAAACTTTATGATCATAACTAGTTAAAAGTATGCCTCATATCACACTGTCAAAACCAAATATAGTAACTATCAAGCATGGATGCAAATGATTATACTCTTTCTCAATATATTAACAATGATTTCATCTCAAGAATACTTGAAAATAAACATTTTTTCATTTCTCCCTAGGGGGTCCTACCTACTAGTCGTATATTTATAATAAGATTTAAAATATGTCTTGCAACTATTTGCACGCTATGTATCTAGTGGAAATTTTATGAGTCAACACCTACTACCTCATGTATTTGTCTTCCCTCTAAAAACACAAATTTTTCTTTAGAGATTTTCCACGATAGGATACATTTTAGTCTTATAGATATTACCTTATAGACGATTTTGTATATACAATTGCATAAGGAAATTGGCCTAAATTTTCAAAGGATGTTGCATTATAATCTTTTAGAATCAAATAAAGAAAGGTTGTTTTAAATTATCCAAGGATTTTTCCTATATAATTTGAGGCCTCAACCACCCTCCTTAGATCTTCTCCTATAAAATCATAACAACCAAGAAAAAATTACACGGGAGGCCATTAGGCCTTGGTATTTTGTCCTTCTGGAAGCTTTGAAGAATGAAAATAAATTCTTCTTTTCAAACTTCCTCCATCAAATATTGATTGTCCTTGTTAGTGACAAAACCTAGAAAATAATTTGACAATTATATTACCTCTTCTATGGTGGATCAATGGTCCTCTTTGAACATGACTAAGAAGTAATTTAATCCTTTTGCAACAATGTCCTTGAATTTTAGTGTCCATGTGCCATCATCCTTTTCAATTTTCCATACTATATTAATGTTCCTTATGTGGTTGGTATATCTATGAAAAATTGTTGTGTTTTTGTCACCTGCCTAGAGCCATAAGGACCTACTTTTAAGCTACCATTCTTTTTATTTTTCAAGATGTATTTTCCTCTTCATGTCTTCAAGAATTTTTACCTCTTATTTTTGTTCCTTTGTCAAAATTCAAAAACCTTCACTACTAGAATGAGATTCCAAGGCTTCTTCCACTTCCCAAATATTTTTATCATCCTTCTACTTCTTCTTTTTTGCTGCTCTCTTCTTTGATTTTTTTATATTTCGATGGAACTGTAAAGGAGAATATTCTCTTGAATCTCCATTATAAGGCTCCCATACCTTTTTGATCATGTTAATAAAATCTTCTTCCCTTATCCATTTTGGATTCATCTTCAATGGACTTGTAGGTTTCTCTTGGGCAGGAGCTATTTCGAGTATGTTTGGATTGTGGTCAAAATCCCCTCTCAAGGAAACCCATTGTTTTATTTTAGATCCATCCTAGAAAATATTTAGCTATCAAAACTCAATCAATCCTCTTTGTAATATAGGCCTATATTGATCTCTTATTTCTCTAGGTTGGAGACAATTTCATAGGCTCAACATCCATTAAACCTACTTTTTCCAACTTTTTAATAAATTAACTAGAAATGATGTCCACCTATGTGGCTGGTCCCCATACCTCTGAGGATCCCAAGGAGAAATTTAGGTCCCTTTCCAACACCACTAACCCATATTGTAGACATTCCATATGGAATAACTTATCCATGTATTTTATCCTATCCACATATGGCCCATATACATTCAAACAAGTGATTTCATTGCCAAGTTCTAGATAGAACATAGTATTCCCTAGACTTGTTGTAAACACCCAAGAATTAGTAAGGGTAAATGAGAAATTTCTTCCACCTAATTATGTCCCCCCCAACCTTATAATAACATCAATAAAATAAAATTCCTAGTTACTTAATATTTTTGAAATTTCTTGAGCAATTTTATCCCCATCAATCATAGTTTCTACTAGAAGAAGGACAAAAGGATTTGTTGCCTCTACTAATATTTCTAGGGCCAATTTTTTCGAGGGGTTGGCCAACCCTAAAAAATTAAGGGTTGTGAAAATCATTTTAAGCCCTCTTTGGGGGCATTTTATCTAAGGGAAAGAGGGAATTTTCTCCAAGGGCCCCTAACAGAGACAACTTCTTACCACATTTAATTTCTGAGGATGCTTGTTTTTTAGCCAAAGACATAAAATACTTCGTTCCCCTATGAGGGGATTTTTGTGTATTTTTTGGTAAAAAAACCAAACCCATGCCACATTCCTACAAAAATAAATGGTTTCCTTGCTCCTTAATACGAGGTTTTATTTCTTCAAATTCTATCAGCGGGATTGGTTTCAATGGGTCTCATTTTGTAAGGAAACTGATGCTAGAAACTCGACTAGCTGGGAGGAGACACCTAAAATACATCCATGATAAGGGTTGGTGTGTCCCGAGATGGGTGTGATCCTTAAGTGATTTTGATAGCTTAGAGACCCCCAGATTGTGGTTTCTTACACCACAGGCTAGTCCCACAAGTCATAAAAAAACTAGAAAAAAAAAAAGAAATATGAGATTGTATTTCAACGTTTCTTTCGAAGGCATGTCTCTGTGTGGATTTGTATCCTCTATGGCTATACTCATATTTGTAGAGGAACCCATTTGAGAGGTTCCATCTAACTATCCTTCTTATATCATAGGAATGGGAATTAGCAGAGGGGGGTTAGGTTTTTTATTCCATATAGGTTGAGTAGAAAGTCATTCAAGGGTTATATATATTTGATATAATCTTCCAAACTCCAAGTTCCAAATATCATATTATTAGAATATATATTTTTAATCGATTGATGTGAGAGCATCGCCAACATCAAGCGAGTGTGGGGCAAGCGCCAACGCATTTTGGGCACATGATGAATTGTTTAAAAACTTTTGAAAATGGATGCGCCAAACGTAAATGTAATAGTTAAGGAGAGGCGTACTTATAGATTGTAATCAGACCTTGAGTGACCCGCTCTCGTCTGAAGGACTAAGAAGGCATTTATGTTAGTTAATGTTAGTAAGTATCTTTGAATTCTCGGATTTGATAGTTTTAGGAGCGGAGGGAAAACGGATATAGACACCCTCATTGTATTGTTGTATGATAGAGAAGAACATTACCAAGAGAAGAGCATGCAGAGATGGAACAGAGAAACTATGTTTGAAAAACACCGATGTACAGAGATTTGAGTTAATAGAAGAAGTCTTAATTCAAATTCATGGCATTGTATTTGTTTCTTGTATGTGTATGCTGAATGGTATGTTCATGGTTTTACTCTTTCTATTATACATTTGCTTTCTATGCTGTGTATGAATGATTTTAGGATTATGTTTGAAGTCTAAGAGAGAAAGAGTTAGGAAATGATTTTCAATTGTTTCTCTGTCTGAGCGAGAGTTCTTGCGAGGAGTGCAGTTGAATTGCCCACAAGGAGTGCATTGAAAAAGGGCTCAAAGGTTTGTCTCTGAAAGCTCATATAGGATAGCTTTTGTCCTCATTTCCTCAAAAGTGCAGTTAGGCACAGGAGCCGTGCAAAGTGTGCGCAGGCCGGGTGAATCTTCAGGGGTTTGTAACCTGGATGATTTTTTGAAAGACTGCTACTGCAGGAAGTGTGCAAAGTCAAAAGGAGTTCAACACTTGAAAGTGTTTGAAGGTCTTCCACAAGGAGTGCCAGCAAGAGTTTTTCTGAAAGACTTGAAGTCATGGATAAACCTCAGAAGGGTTTGAAACTTTGAAGTCATTGAAGGTAAGCAAGAGGCTAAGTGCCTTGAAGAATTGAAAGGAGGTGCAGTGACATCATGCTACAGGAGGACAAGTTCCACGTAGGGAAATATTTTGTTTAAATTTTGCGGAAGTTCTCAAGGGAAGAGACGAACGGTCAAAATTCTCTGTAGAGAATTTGCGAAGTCCTGCCAGCCGTCCGATCTAACATAGAAGCAAGGGGGTTACAATTGTTTCCAAAGTTTCAAGCTCAGGAGATCGTGAGTTGTCAGACCTCACTTAGATACTCGTCAGTCGTGGGATCTGACAGGAGTTGCATGGGGGTTAAACCCTCACAAACAGAGTGAAAGTCCCGAAAGGATTTGGGATATCAGGATTTCAGAATTTGAGATATCAGAAGTCTCGAGGAGAGGAGATCAGGTCACTTCATAGTGAAAACCTCGAATTTGATATGATCCATCCATTCATTAGGACACGTGGTGGAGATCAAGAACCCGTCGGTATTTCGGCTACCAGGGTTTCAAGTTGACAGAGAAATTGTGACATCGGGGAATCGCAAGTTGCAAAATCCCAAGCTGAATCAGGACCATCTGTCTATTGAGACACGTGGTGGTGATCAAGTGTTCGTTGGCATTTCACATGTCAAGACTTCGGGGATCAAGAGGACAAGATGCAGAGCATTTCGACATTTGATTTCACGAAATCGTGAAATGATTGGGGACTGTCCATCATAGGAGGGCGCATGGAAAAAATCCTAGAGTTTGGGGAAAATCCTGATAGGAAAGTCCATCGGCTTATCGGGGTTCGAAATTTCGCAAATCTTGAAGATAGGAGACCCACGCATTTTGGGAATGGAAGTTCCAAAATCGTGAAAATGTGGAAAGCTCAGAAAAGAATAGAAGTATGGGATATTGGGATTTGGGAATTCAGAGTTTGTGTTGACATGAGGTTTTTGGCATCGAGAGTCTTGAACTTCTGATATGCAAAAACACGCTGACCATTGGATCAAGCGTCGATTTCTTTTGGTGACCGAACATTGGAGTTTCGGTAATGTTGGAATCGGGATTTCGGAGGTCGAGGGGATGAGTTGCATGACATTGCGACTCCCAAAATCACAATAAGGAGAAAGGAAAAATAGAGAGAGGAAAGGCCAAGTGTCATAATTTCAGGTTTCGGGGGTCTGAGAGACAAGACACTTGGCCACAGGACTCGCGAAAACGCGAAGTCCGATATTTTGAAATATAAGGGGAAAATTTCTCAAGGTCATTTGTGGATGCATATTTCCTGAAAGGGAAATAGAAGGGCTAGTCGAGCACTTTGGGCCAGAAGAGAGGAAAAGATCCTGCACGGATCCTGATTTGCAGATCTAGGAGAAGGGCGTCTACGTCAAGTGTGGTATCAGAGCACATAAAGGTTTCTTTGTTTTCTGTAGCAAGGAAAAAGGAAGATTAACCATGCCGCCTAGAAGAAGGGATAGACAAACACCCGATCCGCCAGTGGAAAGGGAAATACCAAGAAGAAGAGGTAGGCAGATGTCTGACCCAGCCATGGCAAGAGAGATGTGTGATTTATGCACCAGGCTTGAGGACATGGAGACAACACAGAGGCGTACAACTGGTGCTAGGGATCTTAGTGATTCTGAAAGTGAAAATGAAGCCAAACATGAAGGGGAAGAAGTTGCAGCCAAAGATGCATCAAATGAATGCCTACTCATGGCTGTTGCAAGGATGGTTGCCAGGGAAAAAATGGACATCCCAGTATATGAGGGAAACCTAGATGTTGAAGAGCTTCTAGACTGGATTAGAGCTCTGGACACTTATTTTGACTATGAAGATGTTGAGAAAGACAAGAAGGTCAGACATGCTGTCATAAGATTGAAAGGACATGCAACATTGTGGTGGGATGAACTAAAAGCTGACAGATGCTGCAAAGGCAAGCAAAAAATCAAGAGTTGGGATAGGATTATCGCAAAGATGAAGGCAAAAGTCATTGCCAGGGATTACTAGATTACTTTGTTTTGAAGAATGAAAAATTTGAGATAGAAGCTGATGACAGTGAAGGAATATAATGAAGAATTATACAGGTTGAACATCAGGGTAGGTCATCGAGAAAGTGATGATGAAAATGTTGTCAGGTACATGAATTGCCTAAGATATGAAATTTAGGATGAGATGAGAATGATGACCATCCGAATGGTGGAATATGCTTATCAGATGGCTCTAAAAGATGAAGAGAAGCTGATCTAAAAACAAGGTCAAAGAGGCCGAGGTAGAAATCAAGCTAGAGGCAAATTAGTTGCCTAGGATAGAAATCAGAAACACAAGGAAGAATGGAAGAAACCTCAGATTGAGAGAGGTGGAAGCTCACAAAAAGGACAATATGCTGGACAGAGAAGGAAGTATGCTGATAAAAAAGGAGAGTATGCTGATAACAACATTTTTCCTTGTACTAGAGGTAGAGGAAGAGGAAGAGATGGAGTGATAAAGTGCTTCACATGTGGAAAGAATGGACACAAATCTTATGAATGTCCAGATAAGAAGAAAGAAGGTGGTGAGACTCACATTTCCAAAGCGCAGAGGTGGAATGTTTAGGTAGAAGATGCTGAAGGCGGAAAATCGTTGATGATGCGAAAATTTCTCTTAACACCAAAGAAGACTTTTTCGGACTGCTTGCAAAACCAAGGATAGGGTATGCAAGGTCATTGTGGACAGTGGTAGCACAGATAATCTCGTTTCTACAGAGATGGTAGAAAAGTTGGAGCTGGAGACGATTGAACATCCAAGTCCATATAGAGTTTCATGGCTACAAAAAGGACATCAGATAAATGTCACTAAACAGTGTTTAGTTGAATTTAAGATAGGAGGATATAATGATAAGATACTCTATGATTTTATTCCCATGGATGTTTGTCATCTATTGCTGGGTAGACCGTGGCAATATGACAAAAATGTGATTCATGATGGGAGGATGAACACATACACCCTAGAGAATAATGGGAGAACTCACATGTTGCTTCCAATCAAAGATAAGAAAGTGAAACCCGAAGTAAGTAACATTGTACTTCTCATGAGTGGGAAGGAACTTCTTACCGAGGTCAAGAAGAAGGAGGATCCACAATTCATTGTGGTCAGGAAGCCTAGAGTTGTTTTAACCAGCACAAGGGTAGATGATTTACCAGAAGAGGTTCAGGAACTGCTGGAAGAGTTCGCTGACATAGTAGTGGATGAACTACCTCGTTTGTTGCCACCAATCAGAAGTGTGAGTCATCATATTGATCTCATACCTGGAGCCAGTTTACCAAACAAAGCAGCGCACAGATTAACGCCGCAGGAGAATGAAGAAGTCAAAAGACAAGTCCAGGATTTGTTGGGCAAAGGGTTGGTTAGAGAAAGCTTGAGTCCATGTGCTGTTCCGACAGTACTCAGTCCAAAGAAAGACAGAGGCTGGAGGATGTGTACTGATTCAAGGGCAATCAACAAGATAACCATTAGGTACATATTTCCATTGCCAAGGATGGATGATTTGATGGATTGCTTAAGTGGAGTGAATTTTTTTTCGAAGATTGATTTAAAAAGTGGATATCACCAGATTCGTATGAGGGAAGGTGATGAATGGAAGACAACCTTCAAGACTAATGAAGGGCTGTATGAATGGCTTGTTATGCCATTTGGTTTAACAAACACACCAAGTACTTTCATGAGGTTGATGAACGAAGTCCTGAAGGAATTCATCGAAAAATTTGTCATTGTGTATCTGAATGATATACTGATCTTCAGTAAAACAGAGGCAGAGCATCTAAAACACTTAGCTACAGTGATGAAGAGATTACAGCAAGAGAAGCTGTTGATAAACATGAAGAAATCCTCATTCATGAAGACAGAACTCATCTATTTGGGTTTTGTTATTTCTGCAGATAAATTGAGGATGGATCCAGATAAGGTGGAAGTGATCAAGAATTGGCCATCACCGAATAACATATTTGAGGTGAGAAGTTTTCATGGATTGACTAGTTTCTACTGGAAGTTCATCAGGAATTTCAGTGGAATTAGTGCACCGATGATGGACACAATGAAGAAAAGACACAAATCTTTTCACTGGATAGAAGAGGCTGAGAAGAGTTTTAATCTGTTGAAGAGGAAAATCATGGAACAACCAATTCTGGTGTTCCTTGATTTCCAAAAGACATTTCAAGTGAAATGCGATGCAAGTGGATTTGCAATAGGGGCAGTCTTGAGTCAAGAAGACAGGACGATAGCATACTTCAGCGAGAAGCTGAATGAAGCGAAGGTGAAGTACTCCACATATGACAAGGAGTTCTATGCTATCATTCAGGCATTGAAGAAGTGGAGACACTATTTGATTCCAAAGGAGTTCGTCTTATACAGTGACAATCATGCACTGCAGTTTGTGACTCAACAGGAAAAGTTGAATCAAAGACATGTAAAATGGGTTGAATACATGCAAAACTTTACTTTTGTAATTAAGCATATTTCTGGAACTGCTAACAAGGTTGTTGATGCTTTGAGCAGGAAATGTTTGTTGTTGCAGGAGTTCAGAGCTAAAACACTAGGTTTTGATGACCTCAGGGACATGTACATAGATGATCTAGATTTTAAGAAGGCATATGAAGCAGCTGAATCCAATTCTCAGAGATAGAAGCCAATGGGAAGAATACATGATCCAAGAAGGATTACTATTTAAAGGTAATCAACTTTGTATTCCAAAATGCTCCATGAGGGAGAATTTGTTGAAAGAGAAACACAGTGGAGGATTGGCCAGGCACTTTGGTCACGACAAGACATTCAAAAAGCTGAATGAGTCATATTTTTGGCCGGGAATGCGAGTAGATGTCAAGAGATTCGTGGACAGATACAGAATTTGCCAGCATTCAAAGGGAAAGAGACAGAATGTAGGATTTTATCAACCATTGCCAATACCTGAAAGGCCGTGGGATGTAGTCAACATGGATTTCTTATTGGGGTTGCCAAGAACACAAAGAGGGTTTGACTCAATC
>SNQJ01S0089029.1:0-17880 GCA_010110895.2 Picea sitchensis | reverse complement strand
ATTTGAGGTGAGAAGTTTTCATGGATTGGCTAGTTTCTACAGGAAGTTCATCAGGAATTTCAGTGGAATTAGTGCACTGATGATGGACACGGTGAAGAAGAGACATAAGTCTTTTCAATGGATAGAAGAGGCTGAGAAAAGCTTCAATTTGTTGAAAAGGAAAATTACGGAACAACCAATTTTGGTGTTGCCGGATTTCAAAAAGACATTTCAAGTAAAATGTGATGCAAGTGGATTTGTAATAGGGGCAGTCTTAAGCCAAGAAGACAGGCCGATAGCATACTTCAGCGAGAAGATGAATGAAGCGAAAGTGAAGTACTCCACATATTACAAGGAGTTCTATGCTATTATTCAGACATTGAAAAAGTGGAGACACTATTTGATTCCAAAGGAGTTTGTCTTATATAGTGACAATCATGCTTTGAAATTTGTGACTCAACAGGAGAAGTTGAATCAAAAAAATGTTAAATGGGTTGAATACATGCAAAAATTTACTTTTGTAATTAAGCATATTTCTGGAATTGTTAACAAGGTTGCTGATGCTTTGAGCAGGAAATGTTTGCTATTGCAGGAGTTCAGAGTCAAAACATTGGGTTTTGATGATCTCAGGGACATGTACAGAGATGATCCAGATTTTAAAGAGGCATATGAAGCAACGAAGAATCCAATTCTCAGGGACAGAAGTAAATGGACAAAATACATGATCCAAGAAGGATTATTGTTTAAAGGTAATCAACTTTGTATTCCAAACCATGAGGGAGAATTTGCTGAAGGAGACACATAGTGGAGGATTGGCCGGAAATTTTAGTCATGAAAAGACATTCGCAAAGTTGAATGAGTCATATTTTTGGCCAAGAATGCGAGCAGACGTCAAAATATTCGTGGACAGATGTAGAATTTGTCAACATTCCAAAGGGAAGAGACATAATGCAGGTTTTTATCAACCATTACCCATACCTGACAGGCCATGGGATGCAATCAGCATGGACTTCATATTGGGACTACCGAGAACACAAAGAAGGTTTGACTCAATCTTTGTGGTAGTGGATAGATTTTCCAAAATGGCACACTTCATACAGTGTCAGAAAACTAGTGACGCAACTCACATTGCGAATCTATTTTTCAAAGAAGTCATTCGACTTCACATCTTACCAAGGAGCATAGTTTCGGATTGAGACACCAAGTTCGTGGGACACTTCTGGATAACCTTATGGAAAAATCTAGGAACAAATTTATCGTTCAGTTCAGCTTATCATCCTCAGATGGATGGATAGACAGAAGTCATGAATAGGAGTTTGGGAGACTTACTGAGGAGCTTGGTGACATAACACCACAGCTAGTGGGACAATATTCTGCCACAGGCAGAATTTTCTTATAATGATTCAATCAACAGAAGCATAGGGTAGAGTCCATTCCAAATTGTTTATGGGATGTAGCCAAGAGGAGTTTCAAAATTGAGAGATTCAGAACAAAATGCAACTAGAAGTGCTAGTGCAGAGGATTTTGCAGAAGCGATGAAGGAACTTCACAGCCAGGTGAAGGAGCGTTTACAAAACTCGAGCCAAGAGTATAAGCGCAGAGCAGCTCAACATAGGAGACAAGTTCAATTTGAGGTTGATGATTTGATTCTGGCACACCTGAGAAAGGAAAGGTTCCCAAAGGGGACATATAACAAACTGAAGATGAAGAAGATCGGACCATGTAAGGTCTTGAATAAATTTGGGGCAAATTCTTATGATATTGAATTACCCGATCGGATCGGAATTTCTCCAATATTCAATGTCTCAGATTTGTACCCATACAAAGCTAAGGAAGCAGGAACAAGTGATGAAAAACCAGAGGTCTAGTGGACAAATCATATGCCTGTTGCAGAGAAGCCATAGATGGAAAGCATACTAGACAAAAGATTTAGCAAGAAGACCAAAAGAAAGCAATACTTTGAATACTTGGTCAAGTGGAAAGGACATCCAGTTGAAGATTCCAGCTAGGAGAATGAAGCAGAGATTTAGAAGCATGGACAGACTATGTGAGAGATCATGGACAGGAGCCCATGAAAATTTTCAAGCGAGGGAGTATGATGTAGGAGCATCGCCAACGTCAAGCGAGCGTGGGGCAAGCGCCAACACATTTTGGGCACATGATGAATTGTTTAAAAACTTTTGAAGATGGATGCACCAAACATAAATGTAATAGTTAAGGAGAGGCATACTTATAGATTGTAATCAGACCTTGAGCGACCCGCTCGCATCTGAAGGACTAAGAAGACATTTATGTTAGTTAATGTTAGTAGGTATCTTTGATTTCTCAGATTTGACAGTTTTAGGAGCGGAGGGAAAATGGATATAGACACCCTCATTGTATTATTGTATGATATTGAAGAACATTACCAAGAGAAGAGCATACAGAGCTGGAACAGAGAAACTGTGTTTGAAAAACATCGATGTACAGAGATTTGAGTTAATAGAAGAAGTCTTAATTCAGATTCATGGTGTTGTATTTGTTTCTTGTATGTGTATGTTGAATGGTATGTTCATGGTTTTACTCTTTCTGTTATACATTTTCTTTCTATGCTATGTATGAATGATCATGGTTTCTACTTTTCATATACATTTCTATGCCATGTAATGAATGATTTCGTGATTATGTTTCACTCACCGTGATTTCGGTCAAATCACGGCACGCTCTCGATGCAATTGCCACTTTCATTGTTGGAAGACTGACAAACCCTCGACCCTCAAATGTCGCTTCACATGATGTCATTTTTCCGACCTAGTTTTCGCCTATATTGCCATCGCTTCAAACGGGGCAAGAGAGATGTTGCAAACATGGCAAGACCGATGTTTCAAACATGGCAAGAGAGACGCTGTAAACGTGGCAAGAGAGACGTTGCAAACATGGCGACCGACGCTTCAAACGTGGCAAGAGAGACGCTTCGAAGCTGGCAAGACCGATGTTTCAAACATCGAAAGGGTGAGATGTTTCAAATGTGGCAAGTGAGACGCTTCAAACATGGCAAGAGATGCTTCAAAGGTGGTAAGACCAACATTTCAAACGTAAGTGCGAGACGCTTTCAAATGTGGTAAGAGAGACATTTCAAAGGTGGCAAGCGAGACACGCTGGAAGGGGTGGGTACATCCAACGGAGGAGGTAATATCTCCGACGCGGGTTTCTCGGCGTGGGGAGCTACACTCTTGAACGCTACAAGAACGATTTCCATCAGGTGGCAACAACGACTGCCAGGAGTTACTAGCTCCGACTTGGTTGCTATGGGAGCGACAATCTTGGACTCTTTACCTCTTGGGGGACAAAATCATCTTGGGTAGGAGAGCATGGAGCCCCTACATTCCTAAGTGAATTTGAATATCAAGATCACTAACACAACGTTTTGTTGCTACGTATTTGTTGGATGTGAGATCTTGTTGAATAGACTCTTCTCTAATATGGCTATTTAAAGCATTATGCGCTACTTATTCCTCAAAATCACTCACCAAGAGTTATGGGATATCCAACTTGCACCTCATGGGAAGCAAATATATGATTTTGAGGAAGACCATGATTCTCCTTGATCAATGAGGAAACTATTCAACAACTTTGAATTCAAGACTTAAATGAAATATCGTGAAGATCAAGCGATAGAAACCTATGGTCATATAATCAAGACACCAAATAACATTGAAGTAAAAAACACCTAAAAGATAATAACGAACAAACCCTCGCCCAAGAGACACATCCTATGTCAATTAAGTCCCTAAGTAAAACTAGTAAAGGGATGAAAGAAATGACCTTTTGATGTTTAGCCTATGATGAGGGCCCAAGTCCAACCGACGAAGGTGTGAAAAGTAGTTATAGTAACTTTCAAGAAACAATCACCCAAGGTGTAATATCCAGTGTGAAGATAGGAAACCTCCAAGGGAGCTGAGATTGAGGTTCATATCTACCTTAGGTCCCCAAGCACTTCCCACTTGCATTCACCTTAGAGGAATATAGTAAAAGATACCAATGGTGCTAATTCATGATTAGTATCCAAGGGGAACAATAATAGGTCAAGCTTTTGCATTGAGAAGGGATATACATTACTTCATCCTATGGCTGGAACTTTAGAAAGAAAGCATCACTCCGAGTAACTTTCCAAATTTACAGAAGTCCTATAGTATTCATCAACCCACTAACTAAGTGTGAGCGGATAATATCAACACTTAACTAGCTTGACCTAGTGCTTGACCCATGTGTTAGAGGTGCTTCCCACAAGTATTTTTGCCACTACTAGAATTTACCATTCTTATTCAATTCCCAGTTTCAACTTTGGTGGCCTTTGAGAATTTATTCTCCAATCCTACACCAAGGCCCTAACGTAGGCTACTATTGATTTTCTAAATATAAATTGAGTTTAGTTGTTTTTAGATTACTGTTACTTATAGGGGATGTTGACTACTCAAATAAGGAAATATAGTGGAATTGAGACATTGTTTCACTCAAGATCACTCAATCGATAACAAAATTGCAAGATACATACACACCCACACCTTTTATTTCGATGAATTAACTTGAACTTGTAACTACATCAAATTAAAGATGCAAAGAAATCTAATCTCCTTCTTGATGCAATGCAACTCTTCCAAATTCCTAAAAAATGTTGTAAAGAATAACAACTAACTTGGAAATGCAATTCCAATAATTAACCCATTTTGAATGTGAAACTTGTAAACAATAAAATAAAATGACAATTCAATTAACTTGATCTATATACTAGGTCTCAAAGAACGTGAGAATACTCTCATTTTTAAAGGAAACACTAAACATTAGATCTACAATCTAATAGGCTTGAGAATTTTCAATTCCAATAGGCATGTGCTCAAATTTCCAAAGAGAAACCTACATACTACGTGCAAGTTGTAAAAAAATAGCTAGCATACATAAGAAAGTGTGTGTTGGTTGTTAAGTACAACCCACATACTATGCACGACTATCAACATTGTAGACCACATGCACATACAAAGAAGGGGAGAAAATTAAAGTGCAAGCATGAAACAACAATTTACTCTATGTGCCTAACTTTACCAAGAGACAAACCACTAAGGTCAATAGAATCTACAAGCTAAACGTATAAGAAATTGAAAATTCCAACACAGATAGAAGAATTCAAATAATCCTCCCAAGTGGAGTCTCAAATTCCATTTTAGGGATTTTTGCTATGATAGGTTATGATCCCTGGTGAGAGGTAGGGTTCGAGTCTCACCGACAAAACTTACAATAGATATGTATTCTATCTTTTGCTAGGGTTAATGTTTAATGTTTGAAATGCCATGAAAAATGAGAGAGAAGAATACATTGTAACTAGTATCTAGGCTTGATCTTCCATGAGCAATTTGGTTAATAAAATTCTAGCACCAAATCGCCCTACACCTACACAATAACGACCAAATAATAATTCCTTCCCATTTTCCAATTAATACTTATAATAATATAGAATAGATTATAAAACATGAAACCCTAACTAAGTTTAGGTTAGTAGTCGAGCCATAATTCCTAACATTCTAATGTAATGCATATAATCAAAATGACTCAAGGAATTGTGGGTAGTGGGGGAGAAGAGAGATCTACATATAAATGATTCAAAAGTGAGCAACAAGAGATAATATACTTGATCCCATCACAAGACCTCCATCGCCCAACTTTGGGTTCCTCTATCCTCAACCAATTGGATTAAAACTCTCACCAAGAAGGACATAAGTTTTACTTTGGTCAGTGATATAAAGGGTGGCTCAAAACACCTCACTTAAAATATACTAGACTTTGTAGAACCATGGTCGTCCTATACAATGAGAAAACCTATGGAAAGGAATCTTAACAAGGTCTAACCAATTTTCTCTAGCATAAGGGTATGTCCCTCCCAACCACAAATCTCTTATTTATATGTTCAAAAGTGGTTCCATCTCAATGGAGCAAGAAATATGGGTTGCATAAGTGTACCACCTTTGTGATTTATGCTCGAGGCCCATGTAATTTGAATTTTATTTATTTTTGGGCTCAGGGCACATATATGTCAAGTTAACTAGCAACAAGGATTTATGTGTGGGTTTAATTTCAATGCTATGTGGGTTGCACTGCATAAGGAGAACTGTGTGGTTGTACAACTGAACTAACCCATACCTGTATTTATACTAATTTGGGCTACTGCCTAGGGCCAACTTCTTATTTTGTCTTCAAATTTACTTATTATTTATGTAATGAATTATCTTTTGTGGTATTCTATTTCCCTTTATCTTTTTCTAAGGTTCTTCAACTATTCATTGGTCTCCTTTGACTTCTTGGAATATTACTCTATAAGAAAAGTTGTCTAGGAGGGCCTCCCAGCTACCAAAACATCTACACATCCTCACGTGGATCTCCCACCTTGGTAGTAACTAAGAAGGAGCAATTAGAGTGGCCACTTTGCATATATTATAAAGCTTGCCCAAAATGAGGTCACTATGAAGAATTGTTTCCATTGACCTTGATTTTTTCAAGGGGCCATGTAATTCACCAAGATTGATCTCACTTCAGGCTATCATGAAGTTTAGATGGAACGCATAAATGTTAAGACAATTTTCAATACCAAGGTTGGTCTCTAGGAATGGTTGGTTATGCATTTTGGTCCCACTTATGGCCATGCCACTTTAATGAGGTTCATCATTGACATCTTCCAGCTACAACTTGGTAAATTTGTGTTATTTACTTAGGATGACATTTTGGTTTTCAAAGAAAAACTAGTTCAAATAAATTTCAACATGTTAGCACAATTTTGGACCCCTTTTGCTAGGACAGGTTGTAGTCCTAAATGATGAAGCCATTCTTTGGAAAAACTTTTGTTGTGATCGATGAGACCAGACTTCATGTAGATCCTGCAAAAGTCTATGTTTTGAAGGAAAGGTCCATTCCCACTAACACCACATATCTGAAGAGTTTCTTGGGAGGCATGCTTTTCTATTGGAAATTCATTCCCATTATTCACACATTGTTCACCCATTGATTTAGGGTTGCAAACGAATTCCTTCTTTGTCAATCTCGAAAGTAAAATAACATCTCATAGGATTTAAGACAGTTCTTCTATGCCCAGATGTTTGCTTACTATAAAATGGGCCCCTCTAAAAAATGGGCAATATTCAAAGTCACTATGTGGAATGTCATACTTACTATGTATTAAAAGGATAATAAGCAACTATTCCTTAATAATTTGGATGAAGTGGTCCACCAATTTAGGGAAGTCTACAAATATCTCAATGACAAACCCCTAACTTTTTCTAAGCTTAGAGGAATTAGACAATTGTGAGGGAAACCAACCAAAATTATGGTTCCTAGTTTCAAGATTATATTTGGGACAAATTTCAAGTATCAATTCTCAGAGCTCATGAAAATCAATTGGTTCATCCTAGGTATTTGGCATACCATCTAATCACACATTCAAGGAACCTAGCCTAAGTCATAACGAGAAGCCCTTGATATAGCCCTCAACATATAAGATGGAAAAAGTCAATAACACAATATAAGGAACACAAGAAGGAGAAATGCACCCATAACAAACTATTTGAAGCTAAGTGCCATGAACCTAAAATGGTTAGGAAGGGAAATAACAAGATAATATGAATAAATACAAAATAGTGATAAGAATCCAAAAACTTGAACAAGTTCAACCTTTTGAACATGCTACACCAATGAACATTCATGAATGACAATATGCATAACCCAAAGAACTAAGGACTATACCCAAACAATAAAAGAACCAAAAATACTTTAAAAAAATATTTCCATGGATGGCACTAGTATCTAGAATTAAAAACATGATCAAAATGTCTTATGAGGACAAGCCTGGGACAATAATTCTTATATTGTTACCCCTTCCATAGGAAGGAAATCATTCAAGTTTGTCACATGTGGAGCTTGGGGACACATAGATAATTGTATTTCAACATTGCTAGAAAAATGTGGTGTTACATATGTGGTCATGATACACATGATGCAAAGGACTGTCCTAGATTGAAATATTTGAAACATAAAAGTTGTAATAGGATTTAGATAAAAAACAAGATCACAAATGACGAGTAAGGTTCGATGATGATTCATAGGGTCAAAAGCAATGGTCCTATGGAAAATATGTATTCAAAGCGACCCAGATCAATGGATGAGACAAAAGGGAGTATTTAAGAAAGTTAAAGTTATTGACGCTTCTGATTAAAGAGAATGAATTAGAAGACAAAGCCATATATGAGATAAGAATCCAAATGAAAAAACCATTGGAGAGCCTATGAAAAACACATGGTATACAAAGATAAAGAAAGGTATACAAAGACCCCATTGTAGAGACATTCACCCAAGTTATTGTTCATAAAGTTATATAGGATCTTGCTAGGGCAAGGAAAAGAAGGAACATGTTCAAAATATTGAAGGCTTCAATCTAGACAAGGATATCCATATGGTTTTTAGGCATAAGGAGGAACCTGATTTATCACATCCCAAAATAAAGGAGGAAACCTTCATTGATAGGATCCAAAATTAAAGGAAGTGATAAGAAGAAGCTGCCAAAAACAAGAAGTAGACAGGAAAGGACAAAAAAGAAGAAATGCATGAAAGGGACCATGGATATGAAAAAAGATTAGAAATCAAAGGCATTGAGTAGAAGGTTCCTATCACTAATGAGAAGGAGACCTCTTTCCGAAAGAGACTTTCTTTTCATCAAACAAGGAAAGATGAGAGCATTGTTTTTTATTCTAGTAGTTTGAACTCTTCTAAAAATTATGGCGTTGATTATATACCTAGCACTAATAATAAGTATCACTTCATATAAATGGTGATGAAGCATGAAGGAGGTCAAGTTGTAATTAAGGAGGTGTTGGAAGTTGATCCAACCCTTTTTGAAGCGTCGTTATTATAGAAAACTTGTCGCAACATCCGTTAAATGCAACATATTTATAGATTTTGTAACGTCGCAATTTCGACATAAAAAAGTCCTAAGTGACCATTGGTATTTTGACTTGGTGAACATACTAAGGTGACCGTTGGAGGGGAAAACCTAGTTTCCAAAACGTCGCAATTGCGACATACATCTTCACAAACGTCACAATTGTGACATACATCTTCACAAACGTGGCAAGAGGGACGTTCCAGTGGAAAATGTGGCAAGAGAGACATTCCAGTGGAAAACGTGGCAAGAGTGAGGTTAACATGGCAAGACCAATGTTAACATGGCAAGAGAGACGTCAACGTGGCAAGACCGACGTTATCGGGCAACATGAATTTTTTTTTATATAAATTTCCTCTATTTTGTGACAATATGGACAATTTTGTCCATAACGCCACAAATAAAATGTCGGAATTTCACCCAAATGCAGTAGTGTTTGAATTTTGAGAGAGAAAGCGTTAGGAAATGAGTTTCAATTGTTTCTCTGTCTGAGCGAGAGTTCCTGCAAGGAGTGCAGTTGAATTGTCCGCAAGGAGTGCATTGACAAAGGGTTCAAAGGTTTGTCTCTGAAAGATCAGATAGGATAGCTTTTGTTGTCATTTCCTCAAAAGAGCAGTTAGGCACAGAAGCCATGCAAAGTGTGTGCAAGTCGAGTGAAGCTTTAGGGGTTTGTAACCTGGATGACTTGTTGAGAGACTGCTTCTACAGGGAGTGCGCAAAGTTGAAAGGAGTTCAACACTTGAAAGTGTTTGAAGGTCTTCTGCAAGGAGTGCTAGTAGCAGTTTTTCTGAAAGACTTGAAGTCGTGGAAAACCTCAGAAGGGTTCGAACCTTTGAAGTCGTCGAAGGGAAGAAAGAGGCTAAGTGCCTTGAAGAATTGAAAGGAGGTGCAATGACATCGTGCTGCAGGAAGACAAGTTCCACGCAGAGAAATATTTTGTTTAAATTTTGCGGAAGTTCTCAAGGGAAGAGATGGATGGTCTAAATTCTCCATAGAGAATTTGAGAAGTCCTGCCAGCCATCCGATCTAACAGAGAAGCGAGGGGGTTACAACTGTTTCCAAAGTTTCAAGCTCAGGAGATCGTGAGTCATCGGACCTCACTTAGATACCCGTCAGTCGTGGGATATGACAGGAGTTTCACGGGGGTTAAACCCTCACAAACAAAGCGAAAGTCACGAAAGACGTCGGGATTTCAGGATTTCCGAATTCGGGATATCGAAAGTCTCGAGGATAGGAGATTGGGTCACTTCATAGTGAAAACCCAGAATTTGATTTGAGTCATCCATTCATTAGGACACGTGGCAGAGATCAAGAACCCGTCGGTATTTCGACTACCGAGGTTTCGAGTTGACAGAGAAATTGTGACATCGGGGAATCACAAGTCATGAAATCCCGAACTGAATCAGGACTGTCCGTCTATTGAGACACATGGCGGAGATCAAGATTCCGTAGACATTTTTCCTGTTGGGACTTCAGGGATCAAGAGGACAGGATGTGGAGCATTTCGGCATTTGATTTTGTGAAATTGCAAAATAATTGATGATCGTCCATCATAGGAGGACGCATGGCAGAAATCCTAGAGTTCGGGGAAAATCCCGATAGGAAAGTCCATCGGCTTATCGGGGTTCGGCATTTTTCAAATCCTGAAGATAGGAGACCCACGCATTTTGGGAATGGAAGTTTTGAAATCACGAAAAGGTGGAAAGCCTGAAAAAGAATAGCAGTACGGGATATCGGGATTCAGAAATTTGGAGTTTGTGTTGATAGGAGGTTTTTGGCATTGAGAGTCTCGAACTCCCGATACGTGAAAATGCATTGACCGTTGGATCGAGAGGGGAATCAAAGCCGTCGATTTCTTTTGGTTATTGAACATCAGAGTTTCAATAATGTGGGAATCTGGATTTTGGAGGTTGAGAGGATGAGTTGCATGATATTGTGACTCCTGAAATCATGATAAGGAGAAAGGTGAAATAGATAGAGGAAAGACCAAGTGTCATAATTTCAGGTTTCAGAGGTCTGAGAGACAAAACACTCGACCATAGGACTTTCAAAAACATGAAGTCCGATCTTCCGAAATATAAGGGGAAAATTTCTCAAGGTTGTTTGTGGGTGCAGATTTCCCAAAAGGGAAATAGAAGGGCCAGTCGAGCACTTTGGTCCAGAAGGGAGGAAAAGATCCTGCGCGGATCCTGATCTGCGGATCTAGGAGAAGGGGGTTTGTGTCATCGATGAAGGATACTTTATGGACCTACTTGGAAGTGGTGAGCAGTCTTTTTTATCATATGTTTCTTCCATCATATGATCTTTGGGTCGTATGGTGTCTGAGGATTAAAAAGAAACTAGCCAATGTACATTCTATAGACATTCAATTACCTCATTACCTTCCAAAACTTCCATCGATTTTGAGTATGAATTCGGTCCTTTTAATCCATCCTCCCCATCACCCGATTTCTTCTTTTGAACCTATAATTTTCTAGAGATTGCATATGTGTAGTAAACTACTAGATGTTCACTATGTGTTATAGCATTAATTTTCACCTTATAGGCTAGAGAGGAATCCATAAGAAGATTTAATCCATAATGCACTTTTTCCCTAAGGTTTGAGCCCTTTTTGGAGGTCCTCGTGGGACACATAGTAGAAAACAAGCGAGGATCCTTGCTGGTCACTAGTATCTCAACAAGTGAGGATATGTAGAGCTTCTAGATATTATAGAGATCACTAGAGACTGAAATGATGTTCATTCCTAGACCCTTGACATGAAGATACAAATCATCCCTCGTATATCACCTCATAACTCCCTGATGATCCCTTTTTTGAGGTCCTCGTGGGACACATAGTAGACAACAAGCGAGGATCCTTACTGGTCACTAGTATCTCAACAAGAAAGGATATGTAAAACTTCTATATTTGGGGAGTTATGAGGTGATAGGTGAGGGATGAGGTTTACCTTTGTTTCAAGGGCCTAGGAACTCATATCATTCGAGTCTCTAGTGGTCTCTAGAAGATCTAGAAGCTCTCCCAAGACTCCTCCAAAGAACTATATAACAAAGGAAAGTCTTGGGATAGAGGAAGAGAATTAAAGAGAAATGTTATGCTGCACAATTGTAGAGGTGCTTGTTCCATCTATCATAGCAATAAGTCAGTGAGCCTTTCCTGATGAAGAAATTGAAGGTAGAAGTAAGGAGAAAGGAACAAAGAAGAAATGCATCTACACCCAAGGTATGATTGATGTAATTTCTCTTATTTAATAAATAGATCATTGGTTTTTCCTTGATATATTTGTATTCCATTATGAAAATGTTTATATTTGATTCATCTCATTATAGATATGATTAGAAACAAGTTATATCTAATATTATAATCCCAAGTAGAGAGGTATTGCTTGTCTCTTGTATACATAAAGCAAGTTATGAAGCTTAGAGTTGGAGTTTCAGGTCTGCATTATCCATGATTTATGAATGGAAACCTATGAATAAAGGTATGGATTCTCCACTATTCCATAGGATAAATATGAATCTATGTGTTTTAATCTAGATCTAGGGAAACCATAGGAGTCTAAACCCTTTTATGTCTAGGATTACTAGGCTAATCCTAGGGAGATTTTGTTGTGTATACAACAAGATCCCTATGAGATTTTGTCCCATAAAACTATGGAATTTTCCACACCTGAAGGGAATACCTTCGTAGTCTAAATTCACTTGAAAATATTCTCAACCTTTTAGAATTTATGTATTCTCTACCAGGCCCTTGCTAATATCCAAACCAACTAGAATACAAACTATTGTTGGGTATGTGTTATATTCTTTGCAAAATTGATCCCATGTACTAAAGTGGGGGGGCTTATAAGGGGGTTCAAGGGCTCTTCCCTTGATTTTTTTTTGTGGTATTTCTTTGTGCATGTTTTTTGCATTTTTTCGACACACTATTTTTGCCAATGGTTTTCTAATTCCGATTAAGGAATTAGGGTTCTTGACTAATCTGGGTGAATGGATTAAAGGTTTGTATGCCACAAGATCCTATATTTATTTTATTTTAAACAATCAAGGATGATGATGAATAGGAGATTAGAGGTGCACTCTATACATGTTGTTGGTTTTCTCGGTTTGGGTTTCCAGGGTAAAATATCTATGTAATTTGTGTGTGTGCCATTGTATCTTTTCTATTTGTATTAAAAATATATTTGCAGTAATTAATTGTATGAGGTTAAAATATACATTTGGTATCATATCAGTTATTGGATTCAGGGGAACACCTTTGTGGCTAAGGGTTTGGCTCGAGTCTGTGATAAGCCTTGTTACAGTGGGAGATCTATGATATTGATTCTTCAAGTGAAAATAAATGACGAGCAATTCAAAAATAGAGATCGAGAAATTTAATGGGAAAAGTTTTGAGTCATGGAAGCTCAAGATGGAAGATCTGTTGGTGGTCAAAGTGATCAAAAAATACTTAGATGCTAATTTATTCTTTAAACACACATCTTAACATCTAACCCGATTTAGAATGTTTCTTGATCATATTTACAACTTTGCAGAACACATGTGAATCTTTTACTTATCTGAAACTTCATGAAATGATGATAATTTACAGAATAAAGTGAGATAACACAATAAAAAATAAAAGAACTCAATAAGACAAGATTTGATGAGGGAGTTCACCTCTCCTAGGCTACATCTCCCAGTCTCCTTCAAGAGTGACACTGATCTTCATTAATCTCAAATGTAAAAAATTACAATGAAAATGGACTTACAAAGCCAAATTTGAAGTCACTCTTTAATTATGTTGCTCAAACATAGAAGTAGAGGTTAGCATTGATTTCCCCTTGAAATTCTGAGAAAAATGAGTATAAACTCGACCCTATTATGAACTGGCTCAATATGACCCCTTTTTTCATGCAAAACAATGTGCTCACATTCTCATACAAGGAAATATGGACTAAGATATTCATAGACAACATCTTAACTCAAAAAATACATCACCATCGTCCTCCTCTAAAGAAACCAATAAAAATGAGTATAAACAAGGCTATGTTTGGACATGGTTCTCAATGGCACACAAATCGAGACAACACCATGACTAAGGAAACTCGTGGAAAACAAATCAAGGCACTGTACTATACCCTCGACATGAACTTCTATGAAATGTCTCAAAAATCATGTCATACCTCAGAATCCATGTCCATTAAATAGGGTACGGGTCCCCAACCTCTATTCAAACCCCACACAACAACTTCAATTATTATTTATTTCATTTGTTATAACAACTCCATCGTATGGTATAACGGTTAGTGCTATGTATTAAGTTGTTGGTTGTGTATGGTGGGAGGTCTAGGGTTCAAGCCCCACAGACTCCATATTTGGAATATTAAATTTATATGGAAATAAATACATTGATTCACATTGGAATATTTGATGGTATGGATAACCTGATTGGTCATGGCATATTGTTAGGTTGTTATCCTGGTTGCTAGGAGGTCAAAGATGTGATTCCTTCTGAATCCAACTATTTTTATCCTAGGATAACTTCGACTTCTTGAAGGTGCCACGTGGCACCGTATGATTTGGTCCACATGGTAGCTTGTCATTGGCCACTTTTTGCCAACTTAGCTGTGCCATGTCATCAACTGTCTGCTACGTCAGCTATACGATATGCCACATGGTGCTCTATGGTATTTCCAGGTCATAATCATACAAATTGTATGTATATGCCATGCCACCCTTCTAATGGTGACACATGTCACCTCCCTCTTTGACTTTTGACCTTGTTTGACCAAAACTTTGACTAGCCATATCTTTTGCATACGAACTCTATGTGGGGTGATTTTTACGCCATTGGAAAGCTATCGATGAGCTCTACAAAATGAATTTTGTTTCAGGAACATTTGATACAATCAATTTTTCAACATTTCTGGATCCTCCTAGACCTCTTTGAGTGTTCCAGATCCTCCTGGATCACACCTTACCTGAAGAACTTTTGGTCCTCCAAAAGTATGAATATTTCAACAACTTAGTGATGATAACTCTCCCTCGCTCTTTGACCTTAATGAAATGCTATTATTCAGTAAATTAGTGATGATAAATCCTCTTTCACGCTTCCACCTTACTGAATATTCTAAGGCTATTTCTTAACTTAGACTTATTCATTTTGGTTTTGAATCTCCATCTAGATCAGTGTACTTTTGTCTGCTTCTCTGGAACACGGCTCCGAATTTGGCTCCTCTAAACTGGAGCTAATTTAAATCTAGTTGTGGTTCTGGCTCATTGATTCCTTCATAACAAAATTCCACTCACTGATTCTCTGATCCGTAATATCCAAATCTGAATCCTGTACTCAATATCCACTCCCTTCTCCTTCTATGCTAAAGATAGTCTATCTCACCAATCTTGAAACAAAGTCGAATGCTGATCTAAGCCTCGCCCATATTGGACCCACTATTCTTGTACTGCTAATTTATCTATAGGAGTCTTTGAATGAATTCCTTGTCCATTTCCTCTCTCCTTCTCTGAAAGAAACTCTAAACATGTTCTTTGCAAACTTCTGTACTATTTGACTTGCTTTTTCTCAAGGTATACATCTACATGAACATGAACATGACATAACATCTCGGAGATGCTTATAACATACATCTTTACAAGTAATTACCTATTATCTTTACAAAGAAGTTTATTTCTTTACCAACTCTACAAATATTTGCATTACTTCGACCAACTACCCACACCTTCGGTACTTCAGAATAAGAGTGTTAACTTAGACAATTCGATACATATGCAATCCATTAGATGATAATAAGACAACTATCATTGTCTTTACTGCTATTAAAAGGCTTAGAAATCCTTCCAATATTCTTCTCACTCTTGAAAATTTATAAAGGTGGATATATATAAATCCCTACAAGATTTCTCTCACTCTTGAAAATTTATAAAGGTGGCTATATAGAAATCCATACAAGATTCCTCTCACTCTTCAAAATTCCATAAAAGAGTGGTTAACAAGCCCTCTAATACAAAAACATAAATAGACTTTAAAAGGCATTTACATATGCATACTATCTTTGCAATTTCAAAAATATACATATTTACAGATTATTTCCATAATGGAATCTTCTCTGATAGGTGGTTTCTTCATGGACTCATTCTTCCCTTAGTACTAGAAGGAGTCTCACAATTTCTTGTCTCTGACAATGACTCTAACATTGATGTTGAGTTTGACATTGAATCTGATGTTGAATCAAAGAAACCATTAGACCCAATTATAGGTCTTCCAAGTAACCTATATAACCTCTCCTTTTGAACACCAAGCACTATTGTCGTGTCTTGAGTAGCTTCCTTTGAATATACAAGTACCCGTCCATATTGGAACACAACTACATATCCTTTATCTTTGAAATATGCAACTGAGAGTAAGTTTACTTTCAAATTTGGAACATATAGCATATGTTATATTCCTAGAAATCCTCCTGACTCTTGCTGAAATATTACATATACAAACCCTCGTATTGCTTTTTTGGTGTTAGTTCCAGATCCCACATAGCAATCTGTTTCAACCTCTAAGAAAGTAAGGAATACTGATCTCATTCCTGTCATGTGGTAAGATGAGCCACTATCCATCAACCATACCTCAATGTCTTCATACCACTGTTAATACTAGCCATTAAGAAGTATTCTTTCTCGAATATTTTAGAAAGACTATTAACTTCACTTGGGGCTGCTACATGTCTTCTTGTAAGTGACTTTACATATTATTGGTTATGCTTCAGACATAAGTGTGGATAAAGTGTCCAACACTTCTCCATCTGATGTCCACTCTTACCACAATAAGAGTAGATTTTATTGTTCCCATCTGGTAACCATAACCCCTTCTTGTCATTCCCCCTTTTCTTTTGTCTTGGAAAATGACCTTTGCCTTTGGACTTCTTCTTGGATGTATTTTCTTGCAAGGATTGTCTTCTTCGACATTTCACCATATTATAGTTACTAGTTCCATAGGAAACACATGGATACTTAGATCATACATTGATACCAATGTTACTAGTAGGAAATGTCTTCACTCCCTCTTTAGAATGCACATCTCTTCCTAAATATGTCTTGTATTTGTTACCTTTCCTCGGGCTGGAAGGCAAGACCAACTACTTATGAAGGACATATTCATCTGAAGTTATCCTTACTTTAACCATCCTTAAGCATTCTCCATCTTGACAGGGAGAAGAAGAATATGATGAACCATCTTTCTCAACCATACCTTTTGAAGAAGTATATCACATCATCTTTATTGATCATGATGAAAATTTAGAGTATATCGGATTTGGGTTTGGACTTTAGGGAAACAACCCAAATATCTAAAAATGCAAAAGTCATTATAAATAGGTAGCAAGGAAAAATAATTTTGGAAATAAACATGATCCTTCCTACTTGAATCAAGAGATAAAATCCCTTTTGATTTCATTTGGGCATTAGTAAACATTTATGCTAAACTTGTGTTAAATTCCTATAAATTTGGGAAGAATCCCCATAATTGTGGTGGGTTGTAATTTTGGGTAGTGTTAGAACCCTATATAATAGGGAATCAGTGTTCTGAATAACACTTATCTATTTCAGTCTTTATGTTTTTGCTCATGATGCATGGCGAAGGAGGCTGAAAGCGCTCAACACTCACCAAGCAGAAAATGAGTACTTGCGCACAAGTTTCAAAGTGAGTTCCAGTGCATTTTTATCAAAAAATTGTGAAGTGGTTTGAAATGGAAAAATTTGACTCTTGTGGGTCAAATGTTGTAATGACCCTAGTTGGATAAATGTTTAAGAAATTATAAGTAAAACTAATTAGGGGATTAATTGTGTTAACAAGGTATTAATTAAACAAAGATGATTTAATGATATTAAGTAAGTGAGTTATTAATTAATTAAAGGATATAATTGTAATTAATTAATTAATAATTTAACTACAAACTACA
>SNQJ01S0089028.1:40143-51513 GCA_010110895.2 Picea sitchensis | reverse complement strand
AAAGTGCCTAATGTGGGTCCTAGTCAATTAATTTGTGAGATGCAAATTAAAAGGTGACTTTATGACTAAAGTGAGGGTGAGTGAAGAGACATCAAATCTCATCCACTCATCTAATCTTATCTCAACCGTTAGATTAGAAAACCCCTCACCTTACCTCATGAGGTCGATTAGGGCAAGGGGGCACACCCATTCTTTGGTTGTTCATTCATTCTTGTTGAGAGAGCAAGAGAGAGGTCGAGCTTGAGGAAGAAGGAGAAGTTGCTAGAGTAAGAGCATGATTCCCAAGGCAACCGAGTAGCACATAAATCGAGGAGGGTATTACTGAGTGTGAGGGTCATACCGTACGGATTTCTTGAGGGTCGTACAATATTTTTTTGTGCACAGATTTCAAGGAAAGGGAATAACAGTCTTGTGGAGGTCGTACAGCACGAATTTGATAATTTGTACAACAACAAAAGGACAGCAGTCCATATAGCAAGGTACAACATGCATTTCAAGGCATGGCAGATTTTTTAGGGGCATTTAATGCACAGAAAAGAGGGTACAACAAACACAGAAAAGAGGCACAGTTTTCGAGGAGTTCTGTATAATATTTATTGTTGTAGCAGCCGTACAGTTGTACGGATTTCTGGTACAGATTTCAAGGAGCTGCATTCTAGAATTTTCTGAAGAAGACGAGCATAAATTTTCTGATATAAGTTTGTAATTTTTGCTAAAGATTAGACTGTTGTAAAAGAAATTTCTCAGAAGCTCATAAATAATAAAAATCCCTCTCTCACTGGTTTTCCCCTTGTGGGTTTTTCTAGGGTTACTGCTGATATTTTATTTATGCACCTAAAACGATGTTCGTAATCCTCATGTTTCAGTTCTGAAGTTTATTTTATGCTAAGTTTTTATATGCTAATGTAAAACTGGGTTTGGGCATTTAACATTAGCTGAAAAATCAATGAGACTGAAACTGGGTTGGGATCTAAAAAATTAACATGGTATCAGAGATGAGTTGAAGGGAAGTAGAAATTTCAGCATACAGAAAGTTCGGACAGCAGACACTTCACAGGGAAGATTTTTGAATTTGTTATTTTTAGCAGAAAAGGGGTCTGAAGTATTTGTTTGATCAGCCAACCCTGAATGCTAGGCAGAGTAGATGGTTGGAATTCCTTTGTGAATATGACTTCGATATCAATCATATCAAAGGAAAGGAGAACAAAGTGGTTGATGCACTCAGCATGAGGGTGCATGAAATACATGCTACGACCATTAGCATGTATCGAAATGGTACTAAAGGTAGAATTTCGGAAGCTGCAAATGCATATTTGCAGTACATGGAATTGGTAGAAACAATACATCACAATAAGATGCTATAGAGAGTGGAACAATATAAATTGGAAGCTGATGGAACACTCATGTAAAAAAATATAGTTTATGTGCCTAATGTCTAGGAATTGAAAATTATGATTTTGAAAGAAATGCATAATGTGCCTTATGCTAGGCACCCTGGATGTCAGAAAATTGTGGCAGTAGTCAAGAGCCATTACTTTTGGACAGGTATGAAAAAGGAGATTGCAGAATACATTGCCAGGTGTATGGAGTGTTAGAAGGTCAAGGTTGAGCATAGGCACCCAACATGGTTGCTACAGCCTTTTCTCATTCCTGAGTGGAAGTGGGAAGTGGTGACAATGGATTTCATCACAGGATTTCCCAGAACCGACAAGAAGCATGATTCCATCATGGTGGTGGTAGATAAGCTTACAAAAGATTCCCATTTTATTCCATTGAAGACCACTCACAAGGCATCTAACATTGCCAAAATCTATATGAGGGAAGTAGCACGATTGCACGATATTCCCAAGACAATTGTATCAGACAGGGACCCGAAATTTATCTCTAAGTTCTGGAAAGGGTTTGTAACGAATCTGAACTTCAGCACTACTTATCATCCTAAGTATGATGGACAGATGGAGAGGGTGAACCAAGTGATAGAAGACATGCTAAGGATGTATGTGATAGACAAACCATCTAAATGGGAAGACTACCTACATTTGGTAGAATTTGCCTACAACAATGGGTATCAAACATCATTGAATATAAGCTTCTTTGAAGCACTTTATGGCATAAAGTGAAACACGCCAATAAGCTGGGACAGCCCAACTTATAGATCAATAGTTGGGCCAGAGTTGCTCAAGGAAACGGAAGAGAAAATGTTGAAGATTAAGAAGAATTTAAAGGTTGCCCAAGACAAGCAAAAAATTTATGTTGATAAGAACAGAACCCACGGGGAGTTTAAAGTGGGTGATCATGTTTTCTTGAAAGTGAAAGCCAATAAAAGTTCTCTGAATTTGGGAAACTACTCCAAGTTGGCAACTAGATTTTGTGGGCCATTTGAAATCCTAGAAAGGATTAGACCAGTTGCATATATGCTTGCATTGCCTTCATCCATGAATGTGCATAATGTGTTTCATATTTCATTGATTAACAAATATATATCTGATCCTAATCATGTGATTGATTGGAATGTGATTCAGGTGGAGCAAGAAGGCATCTTACAAGTACATCTGATGTGTATATTGGACCAGGAAATCAAGAAGCTCCGAAATCGAGCCATAGGGCTTGTAAAATTCCAGTGGACCTGGTACGGTCCTGAGGACGCGACATGGGAGCATGAGGATGCTATGCAGGCAGAATATCTGCATCTTTTTCAAGATTTTGAAAATCTTGTTGATGTTGTGTAAAGAAGTTGCACCGAGGATAGTGAAAAAATAAGGGGAGGGGATTGTAATACCCCAAGGATAAGCCCCAGTCATATTGATGAATTATAATTATGTTTATAGGCTGGTGAGACAAGTTTTTATAAGCTGAAGACTTATATGCTTATTAGGTTGAAGAGCCTAGATGCTTAAGGCCATGAGCCTGATTTTGTATATGTAATTATGAAGATCATTAATAAAATATAAACATCATTGCGTGTAGACCGACCACGAAGAAAGAGTGATGGGGGACTAAGTTTCCACTAGGTAGGGTAAGGGAGGAGGCTAAGTGTTTGGGCCTAGGGGCCAAGCTAGGGGGCTTACCTCTAAGGGGATAATATTTTATTATTATTTCCTAAAGGCTAAGGTGGGAATTGATCAATCTTATCCTAAGTTGCTGGAAAAGGAATGTATGCTAAATGGAGTGCATGCAGCTCCAAGGAGACATGTGTCGACCTGGGCTTATGCAGTTAAAACCCAAGAGTCAAACTGTGTTGGGGGGTTTGCTTCTCATTTATTCCATCCTCCGCTTGAGTTCATTGGTGATCCTCCATCTGAACCTATTTTGCCTCTGCGTTGGACCTCTGCATAACCACGCATCTCTGAAACCAGAATCGTGAAGCTAACTGTGTGATTCCGTGAACCCAGCTTATCCGCTCTTGTAGAGCCAAGTCCATACCTGAACCATTTTTGGGTTGTTGCCTTCTATTTTTCCTGAGTGGTGTTGACCAGTGGTTGTTTTCCTCACCTGGTTGGAGCTGAGTTGAGTATGGGATGAAGAAGCGGGTTTTTAGGCATGTGGTTGAAGAGGCAGGTTGTTAGGCCTGTGAGAAACTCTCTCCAGGTGAGAGACTATGCTGAGGAAGTGAGATCTCCTGGAGGGGGTCTCGTAGATGCTACAGATCTCTGAGAATTTTGGTTCGGCTTGTTGCTAAAGCCCAAAGCAAGGGAGGTTGAGCAGCCGATGGATTGTGTGGCACTAAAGGTGTATACTCCTGGGGTGGGACAGGCATGTGGGGAATGAGATTCTGTGAGCAGTGGACGTAAGTGGTTCCTGGGAGAGAATCCTTCCTCTAAAACTATGTGACTTCCTTGTTGACCTTGCCTAGCCTAGGAATACCTTTCCCAATGGAGCTTAGTCTTAGCTCGGGGGTGACCTACTGCTGAGAGTGATGAGCAGCGCGATCTAAGGCTGGGAGGTTCATGGAAGCTCTGGACGCAGTTGGTGGATTTTACTCCAGTTAAAAGATAAGTATCAAATTGTGCTTAATTATGTATGTTATGCATGTTGTGTTACTTGAAATGTATCATGTGTTTCGTTGCTTGTGGATTTACTGTTGATTCCATTTGAACCTGTATGGTAGCAATAATTCTATGTTAATTCTTTTCAATTCATTAAATATGCATGGTATATATATGTATGTATGTTCTGTGGTAGCATGCCCGGTAGGCCTGGTGAAGGCCTGGATACGTTACAAATTGGTATCATAGCTATTTGAGCTAAGTCAAGTGTTCGTTTAGTGGCATTACCTAGCTTGTGGGTGGCTGGGTATGTTACAATTTGGTATCATAGCTAGTTGAGCTAAGTCAAGTTTTTGTTTAATGGTGTTACCCAGCCTGTAGGTGGATGGGTACGTTACAGCCTTCCACCACAAGAAACTCGAACAACAATGGAAATTCGACCCACAATGAAGTGCCAAATGCAATAACTCGACCTCTCTATCCAGGAAACTCTCCCTGGTCCCATCAACAAAGAGATCGGCCCAGCAAGGAGGATTTAGCCTCCTCTCAAGAAATAACTTATGCAATAAGTGAACAACCCTCCAAAAGAGACAAATCGATTTCCTCCAAGTTAAACTCAGCTCCACAATAAAACCCTCTGCAACTATATGAAATGGATCTCCTCAATAGTAAGCACAAATGGTAGATCTCCTAGTGGCTAGGGTGGAACTATCACCACTGAAACCTAATTAGTTAGGGTGGAATCTTTCACCACCGAAAACAATTCCAACCAGGGTTTAATCCAAACCCTCAAAGGCTCCAAGAGCTCTCGAAATCAAATCAAATAATCATCAACATAATGATAGAATGAGCTCTCATTGTACTTGTATACCTCTTTTCCTCTTTTCCCCTAAAGTGACTTTTTAATTCATCTTTAGTGAAATCACTTTATTAATTTATTAACCTTTTTACTCCCAAAAAGTGATGTATTCCACTTTAAAGCATTTATGGGCATTGGAAGACACTTTTTTATCATCTCAAAATTTAGAGCTCTTCATCCTGGTTCCAATGAGCTATTACACCAAGGAACCCCTCTTAGATAATTTATTGAAATAACAACCTTAGTACAATCCATTAAATAATGCTTATTAATACTCCCAAATTACGGGAATGGTCGAAATGTGTCAGAATCAAAATATGACTACCCAGGTGTGATCTCAATGATAAAAGATGATAATAGGACCTATGAAAGCATCATATAAATCCTTTAAACCCCATGAGCTCGCTAGTAACATCAAATCACCCCCCTGATCAAGTTGATATTGTTGGTTGTGGAGCCTAATTATCTTCCTAATTTATATGCAGGTATGCCTAGCCCCCTTTTGTTGGGGGCTCAGGGGATAGCCCCCAAATGAAGGGGGTTCGGGGGGACATACTCTTCTGGTGGGGGGCATGGGGGCCAGTGGATCCCCATCCAGGGGTTAGAGGGCAGATCTCTTGAGGAAAAATTTTGGAAAATTTTCCTTGTAAAATATTGTAATTTTGTAGCCAATATGGATCGTTCATTATAAGGTCGCAGATCTGATAGTAGAAGTTATGTTAGGGTTTTTTTCCCTATAAGGAAACCCTCTTTTATGAGGGAATTGTATTTCAGTTATGTATGTGAGTGAATATTGTATTTTGAGAGAGGAGACTATGAGAGAAATAAGAGGAAGTTACAACGGGTGTGTTGCAGGTTGTATCCCTTCATTTTTTTGGATAATAAAAAGGAAGGACCTGGTAATTTCTCAGGTGGATGTATCCCACATTGGGTGAACCACGTATATCTATGTCTCTATTGTATCGTGTATCTTCTATGTTTTATTTCTGCATTTATTTTATTTTATTTCTATGCGATCCTGTTTTTCTAACAAACACAATCTCATAAAGACATCTCCAGTTGTAGAGCGAAGGAACCCAAAAATGGGGACATTATAGTCCTCCCTTCCCAAAGATCACTTTTCCTCAGGCAATTCGATCACAACCCTATGATCAACAAGATGACCCAAACTAAAGTTGAGAATGATCCCAGCGTCCCAAACCAACTTCAAAGATGTGAAGCATCTACTACATACAGCACTACCCTACAAAGTACTAACACAAGAGGCCTCATGTCAACCATCAATCAATAGAGTAAATAGATATTGTAAATACTCAATCCATCCCACATAAAAATTCCCTCCTAGAAAGTTATTCCAATTCCTTGTAGAAATGAACTCTTGATAATCAAAGATGACTCTCCCATCTGTACCTGCTGCCAAACAATCAAACCATGAAATCCCAGGGTCCCAAGCTAGCCTAGAAAAGAACCCACCATGTTGATGCTACATTACTCTAATCATAATTGGTTTGTCCTTGTTCCCAGACTACAGCCTCCACTCCTGGAAATCAAAATTTTAATGTCTAGAATACTCAACCCCACTACTATGGATCATATCCTACAGATGCACCTCTATGGAATCAAATTCTACAAGTCCACTATCATACCCGATCTTGGGTATTGGCAAAGAAAATATTTCTTGTCATATAGCATTTGCCCCATCATCTCCTCTCGGAGTGTCCAAAAAATGAAATGGATCAATCATATGAGTTCATGGAACCCACATCCAAACTAGAAGTCCACTATGCCTCATACCAATCGACTCCAACTATGCTACATTGATCAACTATGTGCTAGCTAATCTATACAACTCCTGCCAAAATGTCCTGAGAACTATGTTGTCCTGATCATGGTCAATGTACTCATGCAACCTATGGAGCCTAAACACATCCCTAAAGAACCACTATGTTATATGTGATTCCTCATACTCTGATGAATTCCATGAAATGTAGTCTCTTCCATGCACCTCTGGCATACCTCCGTTGAAATATATCAACACACACTCCCACCTTTGTCATAAAATGGGTGTAGATTGTCATAATCCTACTAGATAAGTATGTTCTGACTTGTTATGTTGACAATTCATGCACTCCCTCACATGTCTCCACACATCATCCTCAAGGCCCTTCCATGAGAACCTCTCTTTGATCTATTGGTAAGTTTAGAAGTATGCAAGATTCCCTACCAAGGGTATATCATGTATAACCCTCATGATATCTTCCCTAAGTGTGGACTCAAGGAATAAGTATATGCTAGATCTATAGTAGATTATATTTTCCACCACTCTGTAACTTTCATCCTAAATATGACCATCCATCAACTCACATGAAAACCAATCCTTGGAATATTCCACCAGAAGGTGGGACTTCCAATCAGCTGAAATCCTCATGAGCCAATCCAATGTGTCATGGATCTCCTCCTAATGTGTTTGTACATCCTATATATTGATCACATGGCAACAATGTAAATCATTTGTCATGTCAAGTTCCTTGTCCCTATCCTGATGATAGCCTAATTGAAGATCAATCTCTAGAGAGTACTTTGTCCCATGCATGAATATGCTCTCCATCATGCCCCATGTCTCATCTATAACTGTCTCAAGTGATCCTCCCATGTCCTATTTTATCTAAGGAGATCATCAAAGAAAACCAACATAAATCCATGTAGTTGCGGTGTGAAGATGGGGTTCATGCGAGATTGAAAGGTGGAAAGTATGTTGGTCAACCCCAATGTCGTGACCAAGAACTCGTAGTGCCCATAATGACAACCGCAATTATCTTGGTGATATCCCAATCGAAGATCAATATTTGAGGAATATACTGCTCGATGAATCTCATCTATAAATTTATTACCCCTAGACAATCCAAACTCAACGGTATGCTCAGAGTCCCTATTAAGAAGTCTCTCTAAAGAAATTGCCCCACAATCCATACTGATGTGTCCACATCCTTAATATATCCATTCCCACAATAAGTCGACAAGTTATTTTCTCAACTCCCCCATCTATAATTATGACACGAGCCTTCAATGGGATCCCCAAAAGAAGTGGCTCGTAATCTCCAAGATGAAGACTATGCGTATAATCAAAAGTCTCTAAGAAACACCTCTCATTAATCCCATGCAAATCTAAATTCTCCTCATGCTCGACCATCACAAGAATATCCTCCATCAAACCATAAGTATCACTAACATCCTCGTGTGTCCCAAATGCCATAGATGAATAAAATGATGAATAATGTGTCAAAATCAACTTCATATGAAGCTCATGTGTAATATTATTGACTTCCTCTTCATCATCCCTCATGCATAACTCCCTATAAGTTATATCAGCATCCAAAGGCAAATTATCCAACACCAAATAATCATCGTATTTAGGTGCTAATAGACCCACATCCTCATAAGATTCACCACTAAGGTAAGATGTTGAATCCTCAACATTGGCTAATGGGAAAATTGCATCATATGTGTTATTAACATGTCCATCATATGTGTTGGAATCAATAGACTCATAGGATATCTCTAATGATTTATCAAAAGTTGTTGTTTTTTCAACCTCATCATGCAAATCCAAAAATTCAACCTGTGGTTCTTCAAACTTTCATCATGAAGTGAGGTCTTTTCTTCACAAACTACTTCAAATTTGAATCCCTTATTCTTCCTCTTTTTCCCAACTGATAAGTATGGATTCAACCACTCTGGAGGCTCTAATGGTGTTGTCAAATTCTTCTGATATTCCTGACATGATTCTAAAAATTCTACCATGAATTCTGGATTTGTTCCCATCTTTCTAAGCCTCTGAATGTACCAAAACAATATGAAAATATCCTTCATGGTTTACCCCTCAGGCTAGGAGGAAAACATGATTTGATACCATTGTAATGACCCCCTTACCAATTGTTGTATGATTTGGTTTGTTTGTTGATATGTCTTTCATTTTTTATTGGTTCTAATCTTTCGTCAAACATTTTGACTGAATACTTTGTTACCATGGAAATGTTCCCCTTTATTGTTGTTATAATTTTCTTCTCATTGTTGATATGTATAATGAGTATTTTGGATCAAGAGTTTAATCAAACAGTTTGTTGATATGAAAGGTTCCACTATAAAACCTTATTTTTTGCTAATGTAGGTTTAGTATCAATATAGGACTTTCGTCAAGCACTTTGTTGGCATACCCCGACCCACTGTAGAACTCTTCTTTGCTACAATTACTTCCTTGTGTTTGTTGGGTTATGTTTTATTGTATTTTTTCAATGAATAAAGGATGGTTTGAGGCCAAATGAAATGAACATAATCATACAGATAATAAAAACATTATGGTAATCAAAAACAACTTAAACTAACAACAAAGGAACACCAAAAATGATTTGTTTCTATTCATTTTTAGACCTGTTATAATTGATTGGAAATCTGGTGGTTTAGTTCGACTCCATCATGAATATAATGACCCTCATCAATAGGAAATTGCCTCCACACAAATAGTGCATCCTGTTGCACTAAAATCATCCCTTACTACTTGAAACATCGACCCCTCCTAGATGTCACATCCTCTTCCTTTGCAAACTTGTCCCTCCACAAATAAAGATAGCCTATATGGAATAGTGGCTCCCAAATACAAGATAACTCTCGCCTTCAAAGAAATATCATCCTTTGGCAACAAGGAACTCTATTGTTGTTTGGGAAATTCAACACCCACAATGTGAACTCAACCTCTGGATGATGAAAATTGGCCCAGCCAAAAAGGAACTTGTTGCAAGAAGCAAGAAACTCAACCAACAAGGGAAACTCAACCTCCAATCAATAGTAAACTCAACTAGAAAATGAATTCGGCCTTCCACCACAAGAAACTCAGACAACAATGGAAATTCATCCCATAATGAAGTGCCAAAATCAATAACTCAACCTCTCTATCCAGGAAACTCACCCAACAACAAAGAGATCGTCCCAACAAGGAGGATTCAGCCTCCTCTCAAGGAATGAATTCTGCAATAAGTGAACAACCCTCCATAAGAGAAAAATCAATTTCCTCCAAGTCAAACTCAGCTCCACAACAAAACCCTCTAAACTATATGAAATGGATCTTCTCAACAATAAGCACAAATCGTAGATCTGAATGATATCCCCTCCTAGTTTCTAGGGTGGATCTCTCATCATCAAAACTTGATTATCTAGGGTGAAATCTTTCACCATCGAAACCAATCCTAACCAAGGTTTACTCCAAACCCTCAAAGGCTCCAAGAGCTATCAAAATAAAACCAAATAATCATCAACATAATGAGATAATGATCTCTCATTGTACTTTTATAATCATTTTCATGTTTTCCCCTTGAGTGACATTTTAGTTTATCTTTAGTAAAATCACTTTATTAATTTATTAACCTTTTTACTGATGAGTGAGATTGTTGTGGGTGGGATTTTCGGTTTTGATCGGAAAAGCCACAGTGTAGTCAATAGATTGTCGACGTTTCGGATCCAGATCAGGATCCATCTTCAGGACAAAGAGCCTGGGTTTTAAGTGAAAGAGAAGAGTTGGTATAAATACTAGAAGTGGGGAAGTTTCTTAGTGTCGGCTAAGTGGAATTATTTAACAAATTTGATTATTTTGTAAGATATTACTAGGGTTTATTAAATTTGTTTATTTAAAGGTTATGATAGTTTATTAATAATTTAGGGTTTCTTATTTAATTTAATGTTCTAGGGTTTAGTTTATAAGTAATTTAAATTTTAGGGTTTCTTTTGTTATAAGGTAAATAATGGGTTCTAATTAGTTTTAATGTTGTGTGCTAGAGTCTTTAATAGGAATAATAGGTTCTAGGGTTAGGTTGTCGGTAACAAGTAATTTAAAAATTGGGGTTTCTTATTTATGATTAATTATTTAATGTTCTAGGCTTTAGTTTATGGTAAATTAAATTATTAATTTTAGGGTTAGGTTAATATAATAAGAGGTTGAGGTGTGCTTGTTTTGGGTTTAAAATTAGGGTTTCTTTTTGTTTATAAGGTAAATATTAGGGTTTTTCTTTTTTCTTTTATATTCTAAGTGTTTTATTACTACAAGGTTAATTAGTATTAATCAATTAGGTTCTTAGGTTTTTTAAGGGTTCTTAAGTTGTCAAGGATTAAAATGTTTTCTTATGAATAGTTTGTTATAAAAGAAGAAAAGAAGAGAAAAAATTACCAAAGTTTATTGTTGTTTTTTGTGGAAGAGGGAGAGCCATTTTTCGCTTAGTTCTAGTCCATTGTCTCTGTTAAGGTTACTAGGGTGTTTGCGGATTTAAATGGCTTCTCTAATACGGCGTTTGAAACCCAGGCTCTTTGTCCTGAAGATGGATCCTGATCTGGATCCGAAACGTCGACAATCTATTGACTACACTGTTGTAAGGTAGCTAGAGAGGTAGTGGGGGGGCCTAGAGGGCCCATAGTGATAATAGTGGAGGTCATTCAATGTAAGGTGGACTAGGTTCACTATATTATTAAATAAGGCCCACT
>SNQJ01S0089028.1:7896-40133 GCA_010110895.2 Picea sitchensis | reverse complement strand
CTTTCAACGTGATCTATGCCTTCCATGGGTGGATGTGACGAAATTTGATGGCTCGGATCCCACTTGTTGGGTAACCCAAATGGAACATTATTTCTCTTTATACGGAATTACAAATGACTTGGACAAACTCCAGTATGGTGTTCTCCATCTAGATCAAGAACATTGGCAATGGTGGAAATGGAGAAAAACTTCTCGTCAAGGGTATATTGCTTGGACACACTTTGTGGCAAAGATTTATGAATGATTTGACACTGACACCAACCATTTAGGCCGTTTGACAAAGTTGAAACAATCTGGAACAATGGAAGACTTTATAGCTGCTTTTGAGCACCTGGATTTTCAGACAGAGGGCATGTCTGATGTCTTTTTCCGAGAATGTTTTATCAGTGTCCTCAAGGATTAGATTCATGCCCATGTCCTCATGGCTCAGCCTAAGAGTTGGGTGGAGGATACTAAAAGAGCTAAAGAATCACAACAGGTTGTATCTTCTCAAAACTGGAAACCCTCCTTTATCCCTCCCACTAAAGATCCAAAAATTGACCAGGGTTGAAATGGTTGAACGCCAACTCAAAGGCCTTTGTTATAATTGCGATGACAAATATTTTCCGTGCCACAAATGTAAGGAACAAAATCTTTTTATGGCCATCTCGGAGGATATTTAGGAAGAGAATGTTGAAACTCCCCTTATGTCTGAGTCACCTGAAACCACTGACATAACCCCTCCCTCAGACCCTCCCAAAGTAGAACCGGTCATTTCCTTAAATGCTCTCACTGGCTTCTTTGCTCCCCAAAACCTCAAGCTAATCGGTTACATCAAGAATAGGAAGGTCATCATTCTTGATGATAGTGGAAGCACCCATAATTTTATTCATCACCACATTGCCCAAGAAACTCATTGTTGTATCCATGCAGTCAATAATTTCCAAATCATGATTGTCAATGGTGGCTCCATGAAATGTGGAGGGCGTTGTGAAATTGTGTGTCTCCAAATTGGTGACTACCACCTGAAATATCACATGTTTTCTATCGACATGGGCAGTTGTGACATTGTGTTGGGGGAAGACTGGCTAAGGACTTTGGGTCCCATTCTCATGGATTTTAAGGAATTAACCATGCAATTCGACCAGGAGGGCCAACAATATAAGTTCCAAGGCATCACTATCGGTTCACCTGAGATCATTAGTTCCAATCACATGGAAAAGCTGCTCAAAAAAGTTCATTATGGCGTTATTGCCCAAATACATGCCATACAAGCAACAGAGATGCCCTCGATGCCGCAAGACCTCCAATCCATCATCTCTAAACATCAAGTGGTCTTTTCCACTCCCCAGGGACTCCCTCCTTCCCATGGTGTTCATGATCATTCCATTCCCCTTGTACCAGGAAGCCTTCCTCCCAATATTCGTTTGTATCGTCACCCCTTTTCCCAAAAAAATGAAATTAAGAAAATGGTTTAGGAACTCCTTAATGCAATCATTATCAGCCCTAGTACAAGCCCCTACTCTTCTCTTGTGGTCATGGTCCTAAAGAAAGAAGGTTCTTGGCGAATGTGTCCTGACTTTTGTGCCCTCAACAAACTTACCATTAAAGACAAATTTCCCATTCCTGTCATTGATGACCTCTTGGATGAATTGAGTGGTGCCCAATTCTTTACTAAAATCGATCTTCATTCTGGCTAACACCAAATACGTATGAAAGAGGCAGGCATTCCTAATACTTCCTTTAGAACTCATGAGGGCCATTATGAGTTTTTGGTCATGCCCTTTGGCTTGTGTAATGCCCCCTCCACCTTCCAAAGCCTCATGAATCATGTCTTTTGTCCCTTTCTCCGTCATTTTTTCTTAGTTTTCTTTGATGATATCCTCATCTATAGCAAAACTTGGACATACCATCTTGCTCATGTGGATTGAGTTCTCCATCTACTCTCTCAACACCAACTTTTCTTGAAACAGTCTAAATGTGATTTTGGCGCCTCATAAGTCGAGTACTTGGGTCATCTGGTTGGCAAGGACGATGTCAGAGTGGATCCTAAAAAGATTGAAGATATGCAATATTGGCCTCACCCAAAGACTCTTAAAAGCTTGCGTGGATTTCTAGGCTTAACAGGTTATTATTGCAAGTTTGTTAAGAATTATGGAAAGATTGCAACACCTCTCACTGCACTCCTAAATAATAACTCTTTCACTTGGACTCCAGTAGTTTCTCAAGATTTTCAAACCTTGAAGATGGCCATGTGTACCACTCCAGTCCTGGCCCTTCCTAATTTCACAAAGACCTTTGTCCTGGAATGTGATGCTTCAGGGAAAAGAATTGGTGTTGTCCTTATGAAAGAGGGTCGACCTTTGGCCTTTACCAGCAAGCAACTGTCTGAATTAAATCTGGGAAAATCAATCTATTAAAAGGAAATGTTGTCTATTATGCATGTCGTTGATCTGTGGCACCCTTATCTATTGGGGCAATGCTTCCAAATTAAGACAGACCATCAAAGCCTCAATTATTTTTTGGAACAACGCATTTCCTCCACAGAGCAGCAAAAATGGGTGACTAAGATATTTGGATATGATTATGAGATCATTTACAAGAAAGGCAAAGACAATGTGGTTGTGGATGCACTTTCCTGAAAATATGAAGATGAAGGATCCCTTTTTTCTCTCTCATTCATTGTACCAGATTGACTCCAATCCGTTTTCCAAGAATGGCTACACAATCCCAAAAGTTCGTATCTGATACAACAATTGTAGTCCAATGCTCCAGTTTCCCCAGGGTACTCTTAGCTCCATGATGATATTCGATACAAAGGTCGTTTGTATTTAAGTAAACAATAAAAACTTAAATCCACGGTACTTTTTGAGCTTCATGTTACAACAACAGTTGGGCACTCTGGGTTTACCAAAACCTATGACAGGGTCAAACATTCTTTTTTCTGGGATGGTATGAAATAAGATGTTCATAATTTTGTCACTGAATTTGATGTGTGTCAATGCAACAAGGGAAAAACAATCAAATCTCCTGGCACACTACAACCGCTTCTGATTCGATCTGCTATTTGGAGGGATATCTCTATTGATTTTATTACAAGATTACCCAAATCGGGAAATAAATCAGTCATCATGGTGGTTGTTGATCACCTTTCCAAGTATGCTCATTTTTGTGTTCTTCAACACCCATTCACAGCATCCATTATGTCTCAACATTTCATGGATCAGGTCTTCAAGCTTCATGGCATGCCGCATTCTATTGTTTCTGATCGCGGCCCAAATTTCACCAACAATTTTTGGCAAGAACTGTTCAAGCTACAAGGCACCCAATTGCATCTCAACACAACTTATCATCCCCAAACTAATGGCCAAACTGAAGTTGTCAACAAGTGTTTCGAAACATATTTGAGGTGTTTTGCCTCGAAAAAGAAAAATCAGTGGGCTCAATAGTTACCCCTAGTTGAATGGTGGTACAACATTTCATACCATACAGCTACATGCATGACTTCTTTTGAAGCAATATATGGACAAAATCCACCTTCAATTCTCTCATACTTACCTGGTGTCTCGAAGGTCCAGGTGGTTCACAAAATGATTACAGTTTGAGAGGCTATTCTTTGTACCCTCAAAGAGAATTTGTTCGTGGCACAGAATCACATGAAGCAACAAGTAGATCAAGGTCGCTTTGAACATCAATTTGCAGAAGGGGATCAGGTGTTTCTTTGACTGTAACCTTACAAGCAAAATCCCCTCAAGGCCGAGCATTGTCAGAAGCTGGCGCCCAAATTTTATGGTCCTTATATCATTTTCAAGCATGTGGGACATGTGGCCTATCAGTTAGCTTTTCCCATTCATTCTAAGCTACATCTTGTTTTTCATGTTTCATGCTTAAAGAAGGTGATTGGAACTAAGTGCCAAATTCAAACCGACCTTCCCAAGTTGGATGAAGAAGGATCCATTTGGCTACAACCACAAGCAGTTTTGGACCAGCGTGAGCATTTCCTGTGTCAACGAACCATCAAGGAAGTGTTAGTCCAGTGGAAAGATACAACTCCAACATGTGCCACTTGGAAACTAGCTACCATTCTGCAGCAATTTCCACATCTCAAGTCTTGAGGACAAGACTGTTTTTAAGGGGGAGTACATGTTAGGGACCTAACCTGCACATAGATAAAACAATATATTCAGATGTAATAAAGGTCAATATTAATAAGGCCTTTCAATAAAGTAGAATAATTCAAATTTAAGAAGACCTAATAGAAGCTTCTGCTTCTAGAAGGATATTCCTTTAGATGGTTCTTTTGATAGACATATTTAGTATAAACAAGAGTCGAGGGTATGAGAACCCTAGCTTGGATATTATTGTAATAGATCTTTGCTCGACTGGAGGTTGCCCCCTCGAAGAGCCCGTGAACATTTCTCTGAGAATCAATGTGCTCTTTCTAGTGTTATTTTGATATCATTTCAGTGTTATTGTGGTGTTGTTCTGGTTATATTGTTGTTTATCTTCCATTTCTGGCATTTTATTTCTGTTCTGCATACTTTTTATATCTAGAATATTACAAATGGACTCAACACAAAGGTAGATGTGAACATCATATCATTGGGTTCAGATGATTGTCTAATTGAAATGGATTGGTTAGAAAAACACCAGGTTTTTTTAGACTGCTACAACAAGAAAATCACATGTCTTGATGAAGAAGGGAAGAAATGAAAGATTAAAGGTATTCCAAGAGTTGTAGTTGTTAGAGAGATTCCATCCATGTAGTTGAAAAATATTTTTAGGAAGGGATGTCATATTTTTGCAGCCCATATGGAAGAGGCAACCAAAGATAAAGTGATAAGCATTGAACACCATCCGATCTTGAGGGATTTTGACGATGTTTTTAGGGAAATCCCTGGATTTCCACCAAAGAGAGACATTGATTTCTCTATTTATTTGGTGCCAGGATCTGCCCCAGTGTCCAATACACCATACAGGATGGGCACACAAAAGTTGAAAGAGTTTCAGATGATTCTTGAATATATTTTGAAGAAGGGGTATATACGCTCAAATGTGTCACCTTGGGGAACCCCAATTACTTTTTTGAAGAGGAATGATGGAACCTTAAGGATGTGTATTGATTTTAGACAATTGAATAAGGTCACCATAAAGAACAAATATCATTTTCCAAGGATTGATGATTTACTTGATCAATTGAAAGGTGCAAGAATCGTTTCCAAGATCGACTTGAGATCAAGTTATCATCAAGTGAGGATAAAGGAAGAAGACATCAACAAGACAACATTCATAATAAGATATGGGAATTATGAATTCACGGTAGTGCCATTTGGACTATCAATGCCCCGACTCTTTTTATGTGTTTGATGAATGGAGTGTTCAAGGAATACCTGGAAAAGTTCTTAATCACGTTCCTAGATGATATACTCGTCTCCTCTAAGTCATAGGAGGAACATGAGAATAATTCAAGACTGGTCTTGCAAGTTTTAAGAGATCATAAATTGTAGGCTAAGTTAAGTAAGTGAATATTTTATCAAAAGAAGATTCACTGCTTGGGGCATATTATTTCAGCAGATGGGATAGCAGTGGATCCCAAGAAAATAGAGGCCATTAAAGGATGGATAGAACCAAGAAATTTCATAGAGGTCATATCATTCATGGGTCTTGTAGGTTATTTCCGAATATTCATAAAAAGATTCTCAAATATTGCAATCCCAATCACTTCTTTGCAAAAGAAGGGAGTGAAATTTGAATGGACTCCCAAGTGTGAAGAGAGCTTTCAACAACTGGAAGGAATTTTGAAAACTACTCCAATCTTGAAGATTGTATATACAGATAAATATTTTGTGGTATGCATTGATGCATGCAAGGAAGGGCTCGGTGGCATCCTTAGTCAAAAATATCATGTGGTATGCTATGAGTCCAAAAAATTAAAATATCAGGAAAGGAATTATGCTACCCATGATCTAGATTTAGCAAAAATTGTACATGCATTAAAAATGTGGAGACATTATCTCATGGGGAGGAAATTTGTGCTAAGGATAGACCAATGTGTCTGAAACATTTATTTAGACAACCAACATTAAATTCTAGACAATCTAGATGGATGGAATTCCTTAGTGAGTATGACTTTGAGATTAAGCACATCAAAGGCAAGGAAAATTAGGTGGTTAAAGCACTCAATAGGAGAGTTCATGAAGTTCATATTGCATCCATCAACATGTACAGGATTGATCTAAAGGACAAAATTGTTGCAACAACGAATTCAGATCAACAATATCTCAAAATAAAAAGAAACATTAAAACACAGTAATTTTTAGCAGAAATTTCATTTTTATTATCTGAAAGAAGACGGAATTATCATGTGTAACATACTGATACACCCTCGGGTTGGGCATGATACCTTGAAAAATCTTTGTTCGAAACTAAATTCGAAGTCTTATACCATTTAAATTATTAAAGAAGCATGAAAATAAAATGATAACAACACATGCAATAATAAAGATTCATGCTACAACATAAAGAATGTGTAAACATGCATTCATAGCAATAACTAGCAATCAGGCACATCAAATATACACATCTGAGAGATATTAATTAATACACAACAGAGATAAATATACAACAAAAAAACACATGATAGAGAAAACTTATCTTAATCAAAATGGTTCACCAACTTCCTACAGACAAAGGATGTTCCACCCAACCATAGACACTATTGTTCCAAGTCTCAATAGTAATGTCACCTCCGAGCCAAGGCTATGAATCCATAAGGATGGTTCTAGGGTGTCACTCAGCTTCCCCAAACTAGTCAACACTCAATCTCTCACGGGTTCCTCAACACACAACAATCCAAAGTACACCAACTCTCTTCTCCCCAGCCTGCACAACCAAAGAGAATGGACCCCCTTCTCAGCCACATAGTCCCTCAAGCTATCCACCTACTTCAAGGGATAGAGTGCATCTAGTCAAGAATCTCCATGTTGGGACTCTAATGACTCACAAATATGAATAAAATTTATTACATGCCAATGCATCTCAAGCATGCAAGCATTAATTCATGGCTAGAATACACCAGCGGTCACTATAGCTAGCCAATAATGGCTTCTCTCCCAGCAATTCGTTTTTCCTTTTCCCCACCAAGATCAAGGATGAATGAGAAATAATGAATGAAAGTGTGAAAGTGTGTATGGAGAAGAACCCCCAAGCATCCCACAAGATGGGTTTATATATTTACTTGGGAATCAAGAACCACATAGCCTTCCCCCAAGAAGCTCATGTAACCCCTTCTCTCAATTAATAAAATATGGGTAGATAAAATATGATAAAATGACTTAGCCCCTTAAGCCCCCTTTCTCATGGAATCATAGCCCTCTATAACTCTTGTCCTTGTTTGTCTTGCAGCCAAGGATGTATTTTTATTATTAATAATGATCATAGCATTACATTTACTAGGCATGTCAGCCTCTTTGATTATTTTGGCACTCCATCCTTTAATCAAATAAAAAAAATACATTATTTCATATGAGGACTCAAAACTAGGGTATTACATTTCCCTCCCCCTTATTTTGGTATTGTCCTCAGTGCATATATAAAACAAAAATCAACATTTCAAAATTTATTAAAAAATTCACGGGTACTCTTCCCGCATGGCATCTTCATGCTCCCAAGTAGCATCTTCAGGACCATAGCAGGTCCACTAGACTTTTACCAGCTCTATAACTTGATTCTTGAGAATTTTTACTTTTATGTCCAATATGCGTTGTTAGCGACAAAACATGTAATGGCATTTTTGAAAGCCTGTTCATATCCCTCTCATTTTTACTTTTTATTTTTGTGGCCAATGTCTTATCCATTCTAGTTCTTCATGGATTTTCCGACGATTTCTTTTGCCCAGCATCCTTAAATTTTCCCCTCTTGACTTGCAATATGAATAAAATTGTTAGCCCTTATCTATTACATCTAGTCACTGTCCTAAGTTGACACACAAACCAAGGCCACATGCCATGCAATTCATTAAGCTGAGCCCACGAGTCATAACAAATGCATTCAACTCAAACAAGTCGACATATAAAGCCATATATCAAGCCATGATGAGGCCAGCTGCCAGATCAAGTTAGGTGTAAGGGCATATGAAGAATATCTCATCGGTATAATTGTCGAATATTGAGTTGCATATGAAGAACCACGAGAAAAGGGGATTTGCGTCGAGCCTCAGATTTCATTTACCTCTATTAAGTTTTTTTTGTTAATATTACAGGTCGTCGAGCTTGTAGGAGTATGTAGATGACTAATGGAAACACACAAAGACCGAGCTGTTAGCTATCAAGCATCAAAATGTAAGCTACAGGTTGTAAATGAACATGCAGGGAACCAGAATTTCAGCCATTCAACTACATGCCACGTCTTTACAGAGGCCCCTCATCCGATGAGGTTTTTCAAAAGAGGAAGAAGTTCCTTGACCCCTCTCTCTTTTATTATTACCAGAAGACGCTGAGCATTGTTGAAGGGAAGATGCAGTACCTTTTTTATGAGAATGGACGTCGAGATCTCGATGCTTTTGCAGGTATCGTGACAGTTTCATGTGGGCATTGTCGTCCAGATATTGTAAAATCCATCAGGGTTCAAAATGAAACACTACAACATGCTACAACAATATACCTTCATCATGCAATAGGAATTTTGCACAGCCACTAGCTTCCAAAATGCCCAAAAATCTCAAGTTTGTTTACTTTGTCATTTCAGGCTCAGAAAAAAATGAATTAGCCACATTCATAGCTCAATTATACAGTGGTAATCATGACATGATTTCACTTAGAAATGCATACCATGGTAGGAGTGCTGGCACAATGGGATTGACAACTCTTTTGGATAGTTGTATTCCCTCAGCAGATCTATCAAACAAATCATGCATAGGGATGGTTGTCTTATTTGATAAGGAAGAGGTAGGGTCAAATTTAGTCCAAGGAGCAAGGGCACCCACGATGTTTCAAGCTATGAAAAAGATTACAAAATGCCTGACTCATAGATTTCTAGAGGAGGGTATATTTGAATGTACAATCCAAAAGTCTTTTCTTGTTTCTGCAGATAGGACATGGAGTACATCCAAATTATTCTGAGAAATTTGAAGATCATCATCGGCCTAAAATGTAGAAAGGCATCGTGATCAAACATAATGCCAATCAACATTATGCAATAAACACTTTGACTATGAATGGAGTCTACAGGAAAGATTGATCGTCTGCAACATACCGAGAAGAGAATAATGATTCATAGCTCGGGTGGTGGGTAAAACTCAAGAATCATCATTCAATCAAGGTTAATCCAAAATTTCCAAGAAGCCATAAACTTGCATAAAGAGCCCTAAAGAGCAGACAGTCCAAAGAAATTTCAGTTTTGTAGTTTTTACGACTTTTTGAAGGCCTGCACTTTCGGCAGCTCAGAACAGTTCCAAAAGGCATTGTTAGATGCCGAAATCTCCTCTTTCGGAAGCTAATCTCACTCTATTTCATGCCTTTAAGTTGTCGAAAGCACAGACACGGGCAAGAACTCAGTGTTTGTGCACAAACCGAATATCTTTTCTGCCAAATCATCTCATGAAAGTTCTAAATGAACGATAGAATTTAATGGAACAAAGATTATTCTCCCCTTCAAGTTTATAAGGTAGATACAAAGGAAAAGAGGTCAAGGAGGATTTTCTACTTTTATCAAAAGTGTTGCCCAGCTGTCAAAGGAAAATGTCAAATGTTTTGTCATCCTCCTGAAAATTGTAGAAGATATCAAGATGATTTGAAAAGTCCTTTTTCTTCTCAAGGATAATTCATGTGGCACTTAAAGACTCAATTTTAAATGGGATCTAATCCCTTAGACATAGGATCTAAGTTATAGTTGTTGTATTTGATTTTACTTAGAGATTTATTTAGATTTGAGATCCGTTTATTTCAAGATCTGGAAACTGTTTGTAAAGGCTATAAAGCCAAGAACATTTGATGAATGAAGGGTTCAACTTTAGGGACTCTTGGACACATGGTACTCAAGCTTCTCATGATCATGTCAAATTAATACAAACTCTTTTGCAATTACTTGTTCAGATTTACATCTTCCTGTCTGTTCTATACTTGTACTTGGATGATTAATTCATGTTCATTATGTTTGTCTAATACCAGATAGTTGCCAACCTATCTTTGTATTGATGAGTTGAATTACAAGTATCATTTGGTTGTTGTGATTAGCCATTCATATATATATGTTTTATGTATGAGTCTGCTAGCATAGTAAGAATTCTCCATTGATTCACCTATTTGCAAATCCTCTAAACAGTGATAGTTAGAAGCCTTGTCTATTTGGTTGTGTTTATGCATGTCTTGAGTGAGTGAGGTCTGATTCAGTCATCTGACTTGATCCATTGAGTGAAACATTGAGATATTATTTAAGTTACCAGGCATCTCTAAGATATAGCCTAGGAGAGTTTCCTGGAGTGATAACAAATTGGCACCATTGCTAGGGAGAGGAGATTGAAGCTTAGCTTCCCTGGGAGATGACATAGATCCAGCTTTGATGATAGACAAATCTTGGACATCGTTTGGTTGTAATCATCTATCTAGTGACTCCCCGAAGGACAGATTCAGTGGCGACTCCATTGTCCTGAAATCTGTTGGCAACTCCACGGGTATGAAATGAACAAGAGGTATGTTTTTTGCAACTTTTCAAGTATTTTTGGTTACCCTCATTCAGTTCCTAGTAGAGATGAATGGGAAAGAAGTATTCCTAGATTTTGAGGAGAAGAGTGGGAAGTGCCAGCTGAACACTTGCTAGATTTTCATGACTTTATTCACCATCTTGAAATTGTGCATGAGGATGTTCAGATCAAGCTCTTCGGGTTTTCTTTAGAGGGGATCGCTTATGATTGGTACCAGTCACTTCTTATTTCTAGTATCATCTCTTTGGCATACTTTCATGCTGCCTTTCATTTGTTTTGCAAAGAAATATTTTCAGTTGATCTTCTATATCCCGAATGTTGTCATGAATTTCATTTATTGACTAAAGATTCATATATCCATGAAGAGTACATTGTTATAGGGGATATTCACGATGATATTCATGATGGTAGTGATAATATAGATGCTTTTGACACTGTACCAAATGCATTTACTATCTTAAATTGTCATGAAGATCAGATTGTACCATTCGAAAACTTGAAAAATGATAAACACATTTGTATATTAGCATGTGAAAGAGTTGAATCTGCAACAGATACTAAGGGAAACCCTCAGTATTCTGATTTGCAGACAAATAAATACAATCATCAGATTGACATATCAGAAAATAACAGTTTCAAATCTGCAGAAAATGCTAAGGACAGTTCTCAGCCTTCAGATTTGCAGACAAAGGGGAATTGCAGCAGACATGAAGAGGAAGATGATGAGAAAAAAAGTTTAGATCAGCAGTTGATCATGCATGTTTCTCCAGTAGAGGTCAAGCAATCTGTATTCATCATTGAGATACGTGAAGGAAAAGAACAACAACATACAAAGGTATTCTTTTGTGGTTTTAATGACCCGATTGCAAACTATTTGGAATATATGAGCAGCATATGTGTTAAAGTATTTTTGTCAGATGAAAGTTGGCTTTATCATCTGTTCAAACCACTTTTCTGTTGGCTATGCATTCCATTATTTTTGGGGTTAATATCAAGAACAGGTTCAGTAAATCATTTTTTGACATGGCTTCATTGGAAGCATGCGTTCACTTGATAAGAGGCAATACTATTGGTTAGTGTAGGAGTAGGCAGGAGAATAACTCTTCCTATGAGAAAGTAGATTCTTTTAGTTGTTTTCAGTTGTTGAATAAGAGGAGCAGGCTATGGGCATGCTACAGGTTTGCAGGCAATTAGTTGTAAAGGCCAGATGACTCCATGCCCAATGGTAAAGGCTAGATGACTCCATGCCCAATGGTAAAGGCGACTGGAACTACTAGGTTCTTGGAAACCTCGCAGGGAGGTCTCCATCCTAGTTGGAGCCAGATGTTAGCGACAAAAAATGTAATGGTATTTTTGAAATCCTGTTCATATCCTTCTCATTTGTACTTGTTATTTTTGTGGCCAATGTCTTATCCATTCTAGTTCTTCATGGATTTTTCGACGATTTCTTTTGCCCAACATCCTTAAATTTTCCCCTCTTGACCTGCAATACGAATAAAATTGTTAGCCCTTATCTATTACATCTAGTCACTATCCTAAGTTGACACACAAACCAAGGCCACATGCCATGCAATTCATTAAGATGAGCCCACGAGTCATAGAAAATGCATTCAACTCAAACAAGTCGACATATAAAGCCATAGATCAAGCCACGATGAGGCCAACTGCCAAATCCAGTTAGGTGTAAGGGCATATGAAGAATATCTCATCGATATAATTATCAATTATTGAGTTGCATATGAAAAACCACGAGCAAAGGGGATGTGTGTCGAGCCTCAGATTTCATTTACCTATGTTAAGTTTTTTTTGTTAAGATTACAGGTCATCGAGCTTGTAGGAGTATGTAGGTGACTCATGGAAACGTACAAATCCCAAGCTGTTAGTTTTCAAGCATCAAACTGTAAGCTACAGGTTGTAAATGAACATGCAGGGAACCAAAACTTCCACCATTTGACTACACGCCATGGCTTTATAGAGGCCCCTCCTCTTATGAGGTTTTGCAAAAGAGGAAGAAGTTCCTCAACCCCTCTCTCTTTTATTATTACCATAAGACGTTGAACATTATTGAAGGGAAGATGCAGTACCTTTTTTATGAGAATGGACGTCAAGATCTCGATGCTTTTGCAGGTATCGTGATAGTTTCCTGTGAGCATTGTCGTCGATATATTCTAAAATCCATCAAGGTTCAAAATGAAACACTACAACATGCTACAACAATATACCTTCATCATGCAATAGGAATTTTGCAGAGCCACTAGCTTCCAAAATGCCCGAAAATCTCAAGGTTGTTTACTTTGTCAATTCAGGCTTAGAAGAAAATGAATTAGCCACATTGATAGCTCAATTATACAGTGGTAATCATGACATGATTTCACTTAGAAATGCATACCATGGTGGGAGTGCTGGCACAATGGGATTGACAACTCTTTTGGATAGTTGTAGTCCCTCAGCAGATCTATCAAACAAATCTTGCATAGGGATGGTTGCCTTATTTGATAAGGAAGAGGTAGGGTCAAATTTAGTCCAAGGAGCAGGGGCACCCACGATGTTTCAAGCTATGAAAAAGATTACAAAATGCCTGACTCATAGATTTCCAGAGGAGGGTATATTTGAATTTACAATCCAAAAGTATTTTCTTGTTTCTGCAGATAGTACATGGAGTACATCCAAATTATTTTGAGAAATATGAAGATCATCATCAGCCTAAAATGTAGAAAGGCATCATGATCAAACATAATGCTAATCAACATTATGCAACAAACACTTTGACTGTGAATGGATTCTACAGGAAAGATTGATTGTTTGCAACATACCAAGGAGAGAATAATGATTCATAGCCCAGGTGGTGGGTAAAAATCAAGAATCATCATTCAATCAAGGTTAATCTAGAATTTCCAAGCAACCATAAACTTGCATAAAGAGCCCTGAAGAGCAGACAGTCCAAAGAAATTTCAGTTTTGCAGTTTTTAAGACTTTTTGAAGGCCTTCACTTTCGGCAGCTCAGACCAGTTCCAAAAGGCATTGTTAGCTGCCGAAAGATCCTCTTTCGGTAGCTAATATCACTCTGTTTCATGCCTTTAAGATGTCGAAAGCACAGACACAGGAAAGAATTCAGTGTTTGTGCACAAACCAAGTATCTTTTCTGCCAAATAATCTCATGAAAGTTCTAAACGAACGATAGAATTTAATGGAACAAATATTATCCTCCCCTTCAAGTTTATAAGGAAGATACAAAGGAAAAGAAGTCAAGGAGGCTTTTCTACTTTTAGCAAAAGTGTTGCCCAGCTGTCAAAGGAAAATGTCAAATGTTTGGTCATCCTCCTGAAGACTGTAGAAGATATCAAGATGATTCGAAAAGTCCTTTTTCTTCTCAAGCATAATTCATGTGGCACTTAAAGACTCAATTTTAAATGGGATCTAATCCCTTAGACATAGGATCTAAGTTATAGCTGTTGTATTTGATTTTACTTAGAGATTTATTTAGATTTGAGATCCATTTATTTCAGGATCTGGAAACTGTTTGTAAAGGCTATAAAGACAAGAACATTTGATGAACGAAGGGTTAAAATTTAGGGACTCTTGGAAACATGATACTCAAGCTTCTCATGATCATGTCAAATTAATACAAGCTCTTTTGCAATTACTTGTTTAGATTTACATCTTCCTGTCTGTTCTATACTTGTACTTGGATGATTAATTCATGTTCATTTTGTTTGTCTAATACCAGATAGTTGTCATCCTATCTTTGTATTGATGACTTGAATTACAAGTATCAGTTGCTTGTTGTTATTAGCCATTCATATATATATGTTTTATGTATGATTCTGCTAGCATAGTAAGAATTTTCCATTGATTCACCTATTTGCAAATCCTCTGAACAGTGATAGTTAGAAGCCTTGTCTATTTGGTTGTGTTTATGCATGTCTTGAGTGAGTGAGGTCTGATTCAGTCATCTGACTTGATCCATTGAGTGAAACATTGAGATATTAGTTAAGTTACTAGGCATCTCTGAGATACAGCCTAGGAGAGTTTCCTGGAGTGATAACATGTGCACTAGTTGGACCTGAAAGTCTCCCTCTGGCTCTACCTGAATCAAAATCCAATCAATAACATGGTTAGGATCATGTATATACTTTTTTAGCAAATATACATGAAATACATTATGCATATTCAGGAAGCAGGAAATGCAAACATGTATACAACTGGCCCTATTCTGTCCAAGATCTCAAATGGACCACATAATCTAGTTGCTAGCTTTGTACAACTATCCAACTTCAATGAGCTCTTATTGGGCTTCACTTTTAAAAGAGAATGCTCCCCCACTTTAAATTCTCCAGTTTTCATGTTCTTATCTACATAAATTTTCTGTCTATATTGAGTTTCCTTTAAATTCAGCTTAATTCTAACCATCTGGTCTTCCATGTCCTTGAGCAATTCTAGACCAAGTACTACTATGTATGTTTGGTTGTCCCAACTCACTGGAGTATTGCATTTTCTACCATACAAAGCTTCAAATGGGCTCATATTCAATGAAGCTTGATACCCATTATTATAGGCGAACTCAACCAAATGCAAGCAATTTTCCCACTTAGATGGTTTATCCGTCACATACATTATCATCATGTATTCAATCACTTGGTTGACTCTCTCTGTCTGCCCATCTGAATGTGGGTGGTATGATGTGCTCAAATTCAGAATTGTACCAAATCCTTTAAATAATCCCCTCCATAAATTTGAAGTAAACTTTGTATCTTTGTTTGAAGCAATTGCCTTAGTTATCCCATGCAACCTAGAAAATTCCCTCATGTAAATCTATGCAATATTAGTTGTTGTATGAGTCATTTTCACAGGAAAAAAATGAGCAACCTTTGTCAATTTATCCACAAATACCATTATGGAATCATGTTTCCTTGTTTTCTTACACAGTTTAGTTATAAAATCAATGGTTACCATTTCCAATTTCTTCTCTAGAATTGGCAATGGCTAAAGAAAAATCGGTGGGTGTCTATGCTCATCTTTTACTCTCTAATATTCCATACATCTAGCAATGTAATCGGTAGCATCCTTCTTCATTCCTATCCAAAATAATTGGCTTCTTACTGTTGCAATTATTTTCTGGTAACCAGGATGTCCGACATATGGAACATTTTGCATTTCTTTTAACACCAAATTCCTAAGTTGTCCGGAACTAGGAACATAAATTCTATTTTTGTGCATAAGTAATCCATATTCCTTAATCTTGTACTTTTTAATTTTTTGTTGTACATTTTCTTACTGTAAAATTTATTTTATCGGTAGGTAGTGTTGATCTGTAAAAACAACATCTAAAAGTATGCTCCTTAAATCTGACTGATGCATAATAAAAGTTGTAGCATGCATGAGATGTACTCTTCTATTGAGTGCATCAAAAAATTTATTTTATTTTCCCTTGATATGCTTGATTTCAAAGTCATACTCACTTAAAAATTCTAGCCATCTTGTTTGCCTAGCATTCAAAGTTGGTTGTTCAAAATGATATTTCAGACTGCTATGGTATGTCCTTAATTCAAATATTTTTCCCATGAGATAATGCCTCCACATATTCAATCACTATTACATTTGGGTCAAATTTTGATGGCGCGTTCGATGCAATTGCCATTTTGTATTGTCGGGAGAATGACAAAAATCGGACCCCCTCAAATGATGTTTCATATGACGTCGCTTTTTCAATGCCATAGCTATCATGTCTATTGAGATGTTTCATGCGGACATGTGTCATCTCGGATTTGATTGTCCAAACCCCATATAGTCATCTCTACAGCGACGTTAGAGACATTGGAATTCTGACATCCCATTTCATCGGTCTCCACTACATGGACGCTATGGGAGCGACATTACCATACGGCGTAATAATGATGTATGGTAATGTTGCTCAACCAATGGTCAGATATATATCTCTGATGTATGTGCCACGGGAGAAATGTTACCATATGTCGTAATTCCGACTTATAGTAACGTTGTTCAACCGACGACAAGTTATATATCTCCGACGTATGTGCCATGTGAGCGACGTTACCATACGTCGCAATTCTGATGTATGGTAACGTCGCTCAATCGAAGGCCAACTATATATCTCGGACATATGTTCCATGGGAGCGACATTACCATACATCGCAATTCCGATGTCATGTATGTATTTAAAAAAAAATGTCAATTTATTTTTCCTTTTTTTATATTTTTAAATTTTGCAACTTGAAAATTTTGAAATGAAGTAATTCCCTTGTATCATCCTAATAAGGGTATATAGTGAATAACATGTTTAGTGATAATAATACAAATATATGTAATCATTGAATATGGACTAATACATATGATAATCTCATACAGGTGTTATGTTGCCCTTGTTATATCGGCTTAATGAATAGGATAGTACTTATACCATTATCTATACTAGATACCTATGATAAGGTAATGAAACCCATATAGCTCATTACTAGTTATTGTTAAAGCTGACAAAGGTCACCAGACATAGTTTATTTCCATAAGTTACATCATAGGCCATCATGCTTACTCTTTCACACTAGTAAAGTATATGAAATCAATTCTCTACTATATAAATAATCGTGTCCATTATCCGATACAACTGTGTTTATAGAATAGTGATTACCATTGCTCTTTCTTAACATGATTCTTACATTAAAGTGAATAGCTTATGAATACATGTATATTAGTAGCATATAATCTCCATGAGTACAACGTGTTGAGCATAGATTAGGTTCAATACTAGTATAATTGCAATGATGCTTGATATGTGTTAATATGACGTATTTACCCTAATCGAACCTGATAAATATAGGTTATAATGATAACATTGTGATCGCCAAGTTGTTGTGACAAGACTTTGGTTGTTCCTTTACATATCACTATAAATATAAGTAGTATCACTAATCTAATATGCATAATAAGGAATATTTTACCATTGTAATCAGTAAGCTAGCTAAGTGATACAACTTAATATTACTATTATTATGCTTTGTATCCTATAATCAGAGAGAATCAATGGTCATACTTTATCTATCATTAGGTGTTATTCTTGTAATCATACTAATTCCATTACTTTGGAATAGAGTTGTGTTTCACTTACCTATGTATTTCACCTAATCAGTACATGCAAGCTGATATGAGCTTTAAGTTGGTGGTATAGGCTTGTCTCTAACATAAGCTTTATGAGTACATTCTACATTACCCATTTAAAGATGAACATGCTTGGAATATAATGGTAATGAATCATACTTAAAAATGAACTTACAACCTGTTGATATAACGAGCTCAGCTTAATCATGTTACTGTGTTTTCATAATAAACACTATTGAGATCATAGTTATTGATGAGGTTCATGTTTCACTAGTATGGGCTCTAATTAGGCTTGTAATTATACAGAGAAAATGAAGCTCTAACATAGTCAAATCAAGCACAGATTAGTATTGGTTCTTATACTATGCTTGTACTGTCATGTATCGAGATAGATGATATCTCCTAATTGTACGTATAAAGAGTAAGTATTTATTATATGAATTAGTAGTTATAACTCTATCATAACCAATGAATATGGATAAATCTATAGATTAAGTTACAATATTGATAGGGTTCATGCAGATAAAGGATAGTGTTCAACGATTACATGTTGGACGGGCTATGTCACTAGTACCCCCATTGTTGTTACATAATGAGCTTTCAAGGGTTGATACATGCTTACAATGACTGAAATAAAAGCACTAGAGCTATAAATAATATTGAATGAAAAGATCATCTGGGTTAAGTGTATCCGTAATGTTACATATATTGTTATGACTATTAAGCATGACTACTCTATTACAACTCATAAGGATATGGAATACTAGTAATTAGAGATCAAGCATAAGTAATGGTTACCACATTACCATAATCTCTTACATGTTATAGTTATAAGGGTAATGATACTATCATAGATAAAGAATGGGCTTGTATTACTCACCATATAAAAAGGTTCATCATAAGTAATGGGAATCATAGATATAAGTATGTAATCATACTAGTAGAAGCATAGTTAAACAAAGAAGATCAGTACTTATTAGTCATGTTAAAGATTTATTTGAATCACAGTACTTGTCTGAATTAGACACATCATGTTAGTCTGAATTGAACACACAGTACCCATAATCAATGTGATTAGCTTCAATATGGATTAGCTTTTAGTTAATATTTGATGGCATTGCCTCAATAAGATTGGTATAATACAAGTAATAAGCTAGTTAGTCTTAATCTTCATACTGTATATTCCTAGTAATGATACCACTCTAATCATACAGAAGCTTCATAGTGAGTTTGATAAGTTGCAGATACGAGTTATGCTTTGAGTTCTATATCATGTATTTTCCATAACAAGAGCTTAGTAATAGAGAGATTAGTATGATTCCAGGAATTGTGTTGTTTAGTGATCCGTAAAGGTTAGCTAATACAAGTAATTAACAAAGTAATAATAACATATCTTAGGTAATGGAAGCTAGTAACATGGTGTTTACACATACGTATACCATAGGACTTCATTACTTACTCTAATTAAGTTGATATCAAGATAAGTAACACTATCACTGATTAGGGAAACATAGTAACTATGAAAAGTGAAGTACAAGATAGTTACATAATTGCAATGAATATAGTAAATACAAGAGAGTAATACTAGTGCATAAAGCCCAATTCAAGCAATCTATGTGTATAATGACTAGGGGAATACATTGGATAGAACACACTTGTATAAGCATGTGATAAGTGTAACCATACTTACTTCTTAGGTATCTATAACTCCATGTTACTATTGCTTATATTTCACTATATCAATGGAATTAGAGCTTACTAGTAATGAAATCAATATCATCTTACATACGGGGCAATAGATGTTCATGGATATGGATTACAGGATATGATTATCATATAAGGAATGGGATTAGTGTTGGAATTACTAAGACAACTGAGGAGGGGGGTGAATCAGTTGTTATTGTGCTTAAACAATTTTATGCCTATTAAAACATTATTAACCTTATCCAAGTGATCATCAATATTATACAAGACATGAATAGTAGAAATAACAAACACTAATCACACATATGATATACACAGAGACAGATATTTCACGAGGAAACCCATAAAGGGAGAAAACCTCTTCTTCTTTGAATGATAGGCAGTCTTTTAAGTTTCGTACATCATCTTTCTTTGAGCACCAACTAAAAATGAGGCTACAACCTCTTCTTTAACACATTGCAACTTGCTGAGAGCACCAACTCTCTGGATTCTCTAGCACCCACTAGAAGGAAGCACCAACTACCTGAGTATTCCAGCACCAACTGGATGGAAGCACCAACTTCAAGTCACACAGACACCAACCTATATAACAGAGAACAATGGTTCTCCCTTGCACCACCCTACCACCCTGGTTTTTCTGGCTGCAACCAGATGGAAGCTACAACTCCCTGTGTTCAAGCACCCACTTGAAACTCTGAGGACAACCATTCTCCCTAGCACCTCCCTACCACCCTGAAATATAAATCTTTTCTTTCTACAATTTATTACAGTGATACAGTATTTATCAATGGCTTACCAGTCTCATCATTGTTATGTTACACTTCTCTGCTCTGCCTGCATCAATGTCTTGCTGCTACTCGCATCTCCTTGTGAACGCATGTTCAACTTCTCTTATATATTTTATAGTCTGTGTTGCCTCTTCATTATATTTCGTTGTGTCTCTGATCTTCCCATCAGATCATACATAGCCTTACTTCCTACACACATTCATAACATCCGAAAAAGCACTCTATACTCTATGTTCTACATGTCTTTTATACATCAAGTCCTTTGCATGATCATCATTCGAACTCTTTGTCTTCCCTGGTGGTTATCCTGAATTTGTTCATCATCAGTGGTCATTAGCTTGAGATTCTTTGGCTTCTCTGGTAGTCACAAGTCTTCATCTTCTCTAGCAGTTATAGTCAGTCGTTTTGTCTTATTTGGTTTCTAAGCCCCTTCCTTCATGTTACCATCAGCGGTGACCAAACTCCTATTCAAAAGGCACTTCTCAAACTCGGTCTTGTGAGCGCTAGCTCCATTTCCTTATATGACCTTGGGTGATGAACTCATGTGACCATGGGATTAAGGGCGCGTCCAAGAGTGGTTTCGAATCCGCCACTTTTCTCCCCGCAATCCATATCCAGTTGCCACGTACCCTTTCTCCAAAACCATGGTTTCAATTGTGGCCCGCTCACAACATTTTAAAGCTCGCGCACCTTCAATCCCTGTAATGCGACAGGTTCGTCGTTCTCATGATATTGACAGTGCTCCTGAACTGATGGATCAGATATAACCTTCTTAAATCGATGGCTATGATTTACTTAGTGATCCGGGCTCTGAGAGTTTCAAATCTCAAACCCTTCTTTCCACAGTACACCAATCTTCTAGAGTGGAAGATCTATTGACACATGTTTCTCTCAGATTAACGGTCGAGATCTCCTTTGGGTCTCCGGACTCCATAGATTTCAAATATCAACTTCTTGTTTCTTCTGACTGGATATCTACCGAAATCAAATATTTGCTGACATATGTCCTCTTTAATCCAACGGTTATCCTCCGCTCTGGGACTTCATCCTTTTCAATTCTTCGACGTTTCTCTTTTCCATGAACACTTTCACCCGTAGTCAATGATCTGTTGACACATACCCTCCTGCACGATCAATGATCATGAGTGACTTTGACACTTCTGGCTTCAGGAGTTTCAACTCCTATGCACTCATTTCTCCCGGAGTGTTTTCACCCGAATGCATAATCTTCTGACACGTACCCCTCCTGGCGATCAATGCCCAATGTCTTCTTCGAGTCTTTCATGTTCGGGACTTTGGGAATTTAGGCTAATCACTGCTTCATTCTCCTCTGGAGTGGTCACCTAGTGAATAAGTCATAGGAGGTGGAGACCGCCTGTTGTCGGTTAACACATCCACTTACATTGTCCTTCCACTAAACTAGATCAACGGTTGAGAATGCACCCAAAGTGATCTTCAGATCGGACAGTTGAGAGCAACACACCTTTGTCCTTTGGGACTTCGGGACTTGTGACATTTGTTGGTGATGAAATTTCCGAAGAAAATCTCCTGGAGTGACGTAGCTTGCTTACGTCACTTGTTGACATGGCACAAGACAATTTCCTCTTGACACTTGTCATCATGTGATTATGCCATGTGTACTTGCTGACGTGGTCTTCCACATGTCCTTGTTTATGTGATCTTCCACATGTCCTTGCTAAAGTGGCCTGCCACATTTCCTTTCTAAGGTGGTCCGCTGACGTGGGTGAGATGTGTAGGTAGTGTAGTGGATGTGGAGGCAGAGCGCAGTAGTGGAGTGTGACGTGTAGCGGGTAGTGGAGTGTGACCTCGGAGTGTGGAGGTGGTATGTATGAGTGGTTTGGTGATTTTCTCAGAGGGGGGGTTAGGCGATAAGTGGTAATGAGTGAGGGGGGTCCGAGTTGACAAGAATGTTACACATATGATGGTTCCACATGAGAAATACCACCATCTCGGACCCCCCCATGGTTAAAGGAAGAAAGGTCAGGGGGGTCCAATATGCCCTATCGACTGTAGATCTGATTCCTTGATTCTCGGTCGATGAGATTAGCACGCCCTTTTCCTAACTTATCTTGTCCTTCCACTTTAGAATGATCTGATGGCTGAAATTCACTTCGGATGATCCGACGACTGATGAGTATTTGAATAATCAAATTCTCAATTGTTTTTCCCCTCTTATCCTATCCTTCCATTAATTCAATCTGACGATTGTTGGTTCTATGGATCGGTGATCCAATGACCACTGTCTCTCTTTATCCTAAGATTTTTATCTCTCTAACTTAGACGATATTCTAAGTGTTCACGGGTCTTCGACCTTTGCTCCTCCAGCGAGTCTGTCTCTTGGACCTCATCTGCACTTCTGGAAACCGCTATCTCTTCTGAGCTTTCTCGTCTTCTTCTCTCTCGAGGTTTGGTTCTTCTTGCCATAAATGAAAATCACACTCTTCCTATAAACATGTCAACAATATCCCTCTTTGGCATTGATGGCAACCGTAAAAGGTTGCTTGGATCACCCACTGTAGCATCCATACCGCACATATTTTTCCTCCTTTGACATCAATGTCAAAGAAAACAAGCTCCCCCTGAGTTGTTGCAGTACTTTTTGGAGGTATTATATATTCAACCAACACATACTCCCCCTGACAGGATGGAATCTCTTAGGTGAGAGAAGGAATGACACCCATCTTCTGACAGAGATATTCAAATGGTGTCTTGGTTAGGGGTTTAGTAAAGATGTATGCAATTTGTTCTATGGAAGGAATATAATTCAGCTGAACAACTCTGTTTGTAACCTACTCTTTGAGAAAATGATACTTTATTGGTATATGCTTCATCTTTGAATGGAGAACAGGATTCTTCGAGACACTAATGGCACCAGTGTTATCACAGTGAAGTGGAATGGGATCAGTATAAGTTACCTTCAAATCTGCAAGAGTTTTTATCATCCATAAGATATGAGTGCAGCAAGTAGCAACAGTGATGTACTCTGCCTTTATAATTGATAATGAAATATATCCATGTTTTTTACTAAGCCATGCTACTAACGAATCACCTAAGAAGAATGCACCTCCACTGGTGCTCTTTCTCTCATCCAAACAGTTTTCCGAATTAGCATCTAAACATGCAATTAATTGAAAATTCTGATTTTTAGGATACCAGAGACCATAAGTCATTGTTCCCTTCAAATATTTGAATATTCTTTTGACATCTGCTAAATGACTTTGTTTAGGAGAAGAATCACAGCGACCTACCATTCCAACAGCTTGCATTATATTAGGATGGGATGTTGTGATGTACAGAAGACTGCCTATCATTGATCGATATGTTCTTTGATCAATATCAAGTGAAATATCATCTTTACTAAGCTTGCAACCAACCACCATAGGTGTACTAACAGGAGAGGAATCTTCCATATGAAACCTCTTTAACATCTCTTTCAAATATTGTTATTGAGAGATAAATATACCTACATAACTCTAATTGGTTCGTAAACCAAGAAAATATGATACTTCTCCTATCATGGACATCTCAAACTCAGTCTTCATTGAATTAGCAAACCACTGAACTGAAGGGTCATTAGTGCATCCAAAAATAATGTCATCTACATGAACCAAAACAACTAATGAATCATCACCTTCAGACTTAATGTATAGATTATTGTCAACAATACCTTTCTTGAACCCTTTGTCTTGTAGAAATTTGTCCAGTCTATGATACTAGGCTTGTGGTGCCTGTTTTAGTCGATATAATGCCTTTTTCAACTTACAGACATAGTTAGGATTATTTGTCAGTGAAAATCCTTCAAGTTTCTCCACATATACATCTTCTTATAGATATCCATTAAGAAATGTTGAATTAACATCCATCTAATATACTTTAAAGTTCTTATGAGAGGCATAGGCAAGAAATATTTTGATGGCTTCCAATCTTGCCACTGGTGCAAAGGTTTCATCAAAATCATGTCCTTCAACTTGTGCATATCCATTACAGACCAATATGGTTTTATTCCTAACAATTTGTCCTTGTTCATTCATTGTGTTCTTAAACACCCATTTGGAGCCAATTACATTCTTATCTACAGGTCTAGGATCAAGCTCCCAAGTATTGTTCTTCTCAATCTGATCCAGTTCCTCATTCATTGATTTTAACCAATTTACATATTTACTGGCTTCATCAAAGTTCTTGGGTTCCACCATGGATATAAAGGCTATATGTGATTGCTCGGTGTCTTTTATTATCCTTCTCCTAGTTTGTACACCCTTGTCTTTTTCACCAATTATCTAACTTGCAGGATGATTCTTTTGAGTAATTCTGGAGGAAGGATTTGATGTTGTCTGTTGATTTGAGTCTGCCTAAGTATTTGTATCTTCATCTAACTCGGAGTCTTGTTTTTATGATTCTTGGACCTCTTCATCTTCAACCTCAACTATATCCTCTGTTGTTGATTTAATATTTCTCACCTCTCTTACTAGGACTCCTTCATCAACTTTTATGTCAATGCAATCAACCAATTTATGTAGCCTCTTATTATAGCATCTATATCCTTTACTATTTTTCACATACCCTAAGAATATTCCTTCATCATCCCTGTCATCATACTTGCCAAGATTTTCATTATTATTCTTTATGCAACACTTACTCCCAAAGACTTTGAAGTGTTTGATTGAAGCAGGTCTTCCATACCACAGTTCATAAGGTGTCTTGTCACTGTGTGGTCTGAGGTGAGCTTTGTTAATAATATGGATTGTTGTGTGTATTTATTCTACCCAATAGGTTTGACCAATGTTCTTCTCATTCATCATTGACCTGGCCATTTTCTGAACTATTATGTTTTGCCTCTCAACTACTCCATTTTGCTGTGGAGTTCCTGGGATTGTGTATTCTCTCTTGATCCCATTTTTATTACAGAATTCCTTGAAATACTTGAAAACAATTATCCTCCTCTGTCTAATATTACAACCTTTAATTTGTTGCGTGTTTGATTCTCAGTTAAATCCTTAAATATTTTAAATTTCTCAAATGCTTCAACTTTTTCTTTGAGAAAAGTGACCCAAGTGAGTCTGGAGTAATCATCAATGATCAGCACGAAGTAGTTTTCCTTCCCTGTGCCTCCCTGTCTTGATGGTCCACATAAATCCATATGAACTAATTGGAGTGGTTTCTCTATTGAAGTAGAGCTCTTGGATTTAAACTGTGTCCTGATTAGCTTTCCTACTTGGCAGGGTTTACACATAGAATCTTGTGGCTTTGATATTCTTGGAAGATCTTTTACTGCCTAAATATTTTTTAGATTGATTAAGTGGTCAAAGTTTATATGTCCAAGTATCCTATGCCATAACTAGCTTTCATCGTGTTTTCTTGGATGACACTCTTCTCTATCTTCTTTCATCACATATACATTATTATATGTCCTTATGCCTTTAGCCACCACTTGTCGTGAGTTTACAGAATTTATCTTACAATCTTTGGAAGTGAACACCACTTCATATCCTTTCTCACACATTTGACTTACACGGANGTTTTTATTTTACTTATAGACAAAAACTTATCCTTGTCTCCAGTCATGTGCTTGGAACATCCATTGTCTATATACCAGAGGTATTTTTGTTTTTGAGCTAAAAGTACTAGACCACATTTTTCACTATCTTTCTTTTTCCATGTGCTGGCATTTCTAGCTAAGGGTTTTATCCTTGGATCTGCTTTGTAATTCTTCAGATGGAAGTTTTCATATTTGTGGTTAAAGTTATGACAGTTATAGCATTCAAGCTCAATGTTCAATAGGTAAAAGTGATTGGTGAGCTTTGTCTACTCATTGGTTGTTTAGTTCTATGTTTCAAAGATTGTTTGTTTCTTGATCTCCTCAGTTGCATGTCTCTAAACTTAATTTGACAATTTTCAATCTTATGACCAAAATTAGAGCAGTAAAAAAAGTAACCATGGAAGAAATTTTGGTACCTGAAGGATGGCCTTCTTCTTGCCATTTGTTGCTCCATATTTTGATAGCTTTGTTTTTTTATCAGGGACCATCTTGTCTTTATTATCTTTTGGTGGCAGAGTACTCACATGGTCTGATTGTCTGCTGACTTGGAACTTGATCATCTTTACTAACTCTTTTATTTCTAGTTGTTTGCTACTTGAACCACTTACATAGCCTAAACCATTCTTCAACAAAGGAGATCTCTATTTTCTCAGAATGTCATTTAGTTATGCTAAGGCTTTAATGCTTGGAAGATTTTGGAGACACAATGCTTTGAACTTCTCCATATCTTTTCTAGTTTTTATGACCTCTTCTTCCAAGGATTCATTTTTTGATAACTGTTGTTTCGGAATGTCCTCTATTTTATTTGCCTCTTCTAATTCCACTTTTAGCAGGGAAAATTCTTCATCGGGTTTTTACTGTCTTTCTCGAACTATATCAGCAATTTTTTTTTTCTTTTTCTTCTTAAATTTGAGTCTAGCAATTTCTTCTAGAGCATTGATCAGTTCTCCTTCCAATTCAACCACAACTTATTCATCATCAACATCACTTCTTGTGATTTGATTATCATAATCCTCTTTGGCCATAAGCATAAAGTCATTAATCTTATCTTCACAAGCAGAATCACTATCTGTGTCTTCTGAAGAGTCGTCATTGTTTACACATAAACTTTTCTTCTTACCAAATATCTTGGATATGTACTTCCCTTCACCTTCAGCGTTTTGGTCCTTCTTTTTGTGTGGACACTTAGATGCAAAGTGACCTATCTTTCCACAGTTAAAATATTTGAAGGGAAAATCGCCTTGGTACTTGCCTGATCCTTTCTTTAGTCTTCTCACAAATTTTGCTTCAATCTCATCAAGATCATAATCCTCATCCTTATCTACTTTAAATGATGATTATCTAGAGGTGGTTTTATCTTTACCTATCTTCATTTCATAATCAGTTAGATTTCTGAGGAGTTGGTCAATAGACAGAGTTTTAAGATCATTCAGTTCTTCTATTGCCGAAAATTTTGGATTAAATACATCGAGCAAAGATCTTAAAATATTCTGAACTAAAAATGAGTCTTCAATCTTCTCACCAATACCCTTCATGGCATTCACAAGATCCTCAACTCTTAAAAAATATTTACTAATTGTTTCATCCTCATTCATCTTTAGTCATTCAAATTTCAATCTATGTGTCTGAAGTTTGGCACATTTTACTTTCTCATCTCCTTCATAACTGCTAATACGTTTATCCCACATTTCTTTGGCAGATTCAAATTGCATGACCTTTACAAATTATGCTTTAGCAAACCCACTCAAGATAGCATTCATTGCCTTAGCGTTGAAGCTGAATTATAGCTTGTCAACCTTAGAAGATAGTACAACTGTCTTTACATAACCAGTCTCTACAACATCCCAAACATCAACACCTAAGGCCATGATCTATGTTCTCATTCTAACCTTCCAGAAGGAAAAATTTGTTCCATTAAACATAGGAGGCTTATTGGTTGAAGGTCCTTCATGTCTGGTCATTTTTACGCTTACTGATCTACCTTTAAATAAAAGGAACCTTCTCTGATACCAATTGTTGGGATTACTAAGACAACTGAGAGGGGGGGGGTGAATCAGTTGTTACTCTTCTTAAATAATTTTATGCCTATTAAAAAAGTATTAACCTTCTCCAAGTGATCATCAAGATTATGCAAGACATTAACAATTGAAATAACAAAAATCAATCACACATATGATATACATAGAGACAGATATTTCATGAGGAAACCCATAAAGGGAGAAAACCTCTTCTTCTTCGAATGATAGGCAGTATTTTAAGTTTTGTACATCATCTTTCTTTTAGAACCAACTCAAAATGAGGCTACAACCTATTCTTTAACAAGATGCAACTTGTTGAGAGCACCAACTCTATGGTTTCTCTAGTACCCACTAGAAGGAAACACCAACTCCCTGAGTGTTCCAACACCAACTGGATGGAAGCACCAACTTCCAGTCACACAAGCACCAACTTGTATAACATAGAACAATGGTTCTCCCTTGCACCACCCTACCACCCTGGTTTTTCTAGCTGCAACTAGATGGAAGCTACAACTCCTTTTGTTCAAGCACCCACTTGAAACTCTGAGGACAATCATCCTCCCTAGCACCTCCCTACCACCCTGAAATATAAATTTTTTCTTTTATTATAGTGATACAGTATTTATCAATGGCTTACCAGTCTCATCACTATTTTGTTACACTGTTCTGCTCTACCTGCATCAGTGTCTTTTTTCTTCTCGCATCTCCTTGCACACGCCTATTCAAAATCTCTTCTAGCTTGTATAATCTGTGATACCTCTTCATTCTATTTCGTTGCATCTCTGATCTTCCCATCAGATCATACACAACCTTACTTCCTAAACACATGCATAACATCCGAAAAATCACTCTATACTCTTTGTTCTGCATGTATTTTTCACATCGAGTCCTCTACCTGATCATCATTTGAACTCTTTGTCTTCCCTGGTGGTTATCCTGAATCTGTTCATCATCAGTGGTCATTATCCTGAGATTCTCTAGATTCTTTGGCAGTCACAACTCTTCATCTTATCTAGCAGTTACAGTCAGTCGTTTTGGCTTCTTTGGATTATAATCCCCTTCCTTCACGTGACCATCAGCAATGACCAAACACCTATTCAAAAGATGCTTCTCAAACTTAGTCTTGTGAGCACTAGCTCCATTTCCTCATATGAACTTGGGCGATGAACTCATGTGACCATACGATTGCGAGCGCATCCAAGAGTGGTTTCGGATCAACCACTTTTCTCCCCGCAATCCATATCCAGCTACCATGTACCCTTTCTCCAAAATTGTGGTTTCAATTGCAGCCCACTCACAACATTTTAAAGTTTGTGCCCCTTCAATCCCCACAATGCGATGGGACCGTTGATCTCACTATCTTGACAGTGCTCCTAAACTGACGGATCAGATCTAACCTTCTTAAATCGACGGTTGTGATTTACTTCGTGATCTAGGATCCAGGAGTTTCAAATATCAAACCCTACTTTCCTTGGTACGCCAATCTTCTGGAGTGGAAGATCTATTGACACATGTCCCTCTCGAGTTAACGGTCGAGATCTCCTTTGGGTTTCCGGACTCCGAAGATTTAAAATCTCAACTTCTCATTTCTTCTGACTAGATATCTTCTGAAATGGAAGATCTACTGACATTTGTCCTCTTTAATCCAACGACTATCCTCCGCTCCAGGACTTCAGCCTTTTCGATTCTTTGGTGTTTTGCTTTTTAATGAACGCTTTCACCTGCAATCAATGATCTATTGACACGTACCCTCCTGCATGATCAACGATCATAAGTGACTTCAACACTTTGGGCTTTGGGAGTTTCAACTCCTATGCACTCGTTTCTCCTGGAGTGCTTTCACCCGAATGCATAGTCTTCTAACACGTACCCCTCCTAGCGATCAACGGCCAGGGTCTTCTTCGGGTTTTCAGTGTTTGAGACTTTGGGACTTTAGGCTAATCACTGCTTCATTCTCCTTCAGAGTGGTCACTTGCTGAATAATTCATAGGCGGTGGAGACCACTTGTTGTCAGTTAACACTTCCACTTATATTGTCCTTCCACTGAACTAGATCAATGGTTGAGAATGCACCCAAAGTGATCTTCAGATTGGATGGTTGAGAGCGACTTTGGTACTTTGGTACTTTGGGACTTTTGACATTTTTTGGTGATGAAACTTTCGAAGAAAATATCCTGGAGTGACGTAGCTTGCTTACATCACTTGTTGACATGGCACGAGCCAATTTCCTCTTGACACTTGTCATCATCTGATTATGCCATGTGTACTTTTTGACATGGTCTTCCACATGTCCTTGCTGACGTGGTATTCCACATGTCCTTGCTGACATGGTTTGGCACATATCTTTGTTGAGGTGGTCCACTCACGTGGGTGATACGTGTAAGCAGTGTAGTGGAGGTGGAGGCAGAGCATGGTAGTGGAGTGTGACGTGTAGCAGGTAGTGGAGTGTGACGTCGAAGTGCGGAGGTGGTATGTATGAGTGGTTTGGTGATTTTCTCGGAGGGCGGGTTAGGCAGTAAGTGGTAATGAGCAAGGGGGGTCTAAGTTGACAAGAAGGTGACACGTATGAGGGTCCCACATGAGAAATACCACCAGCTCGGACCCCCCTCTATGGTTAAAGGAAGAAAGGTCGAGGGGGTTTAATATGCCCTGTCGACCGTAGATCTGAGTCCTCAATTTTTGGCCACTGAGATTAGTGCACCCTTTTCCTAACTTATCCTGTCCTTCCACTTTAGAATGATCCGACGACTGAAATTCACTTTGGATGATCCGACGACTGACGGGTATTCGGATAATCAAATTCTCAACCATTTTTCCCCGTTTATCCTATCCTTCCATTAATTCAATCTGATGGTTGTTGGTCCTCTGGATCGGTGATCCAACGGCCACTGTTGCTCTTCCTCATGAGATTTCGATCTCTCCTACTTAGATGATATTCTAAGTGTTCACGAGTCTTCGACCTTGTCTCCTCCTGCGAGTCTGTCTCTTGGACCTCGTCTGCACTTCCTGAAATCGTTATCTCTTCTGAGCTTTCTTGTCTTATGCTCTCTCAAGGTTTGGTTCGTTGTTATTCTTTCCATCAATGACAAGCACACTCTTCCTGTAAACATGTCAACAATTAGTAATAAGTAGATAACATTGTAACTTACTTACATACAAGGTTAGTAATGGGAATCACTCACATGAATAAACACCATGTATCAACAGAGCTAATTTAGTTAGAACTATAGCCTACTCTCTATATATCAATCACTAATGAGTAAACTCCATTACTTATTGTATACTACTTCTATGATGGTATAAGTAATGCACATTGTATACATTGGCCATATCTCTTAGCTTTATGGACATGGATTGCATAGAGCCTGGACAATAAGATGATGATAACTAGTAAGGGTTATGTAAGATGTAATGGAGATAATACTGGCTTAATCATATCTAGTAGTGTAACATATATTGTAATCTATAGCACATATTCGGTTACATCATCTACCAATGGTCAACACACCTGGAATAGTTATGGAAATATAGTGAATCAATACTGTGAATACAAGAGGATCACTCTATCATGGATCATGTGCTTAAGCTATTAGGGTAATTCTTTGGTATGACATAAAATAAGAACACACTGGATTAGCTTACCTTTATTTATTAGTATACGAGTTGTTTAGTGCATGCTTCACTCATAGTTATAGCTTTATATGTGATATTGCTTAACATAGGCAAGATATCACGTATAGAGTTATAGATATTACTACATGGTCTGTAATCATTACATATGAGTAAGAAAACCATAGTAATATGATAGAGATAGTATAAGAGTTGTAATGGTTATGTACTAGTAATATAGAGTCATTCATTACTTGAAGACCATGGATAGTAATGAGCTAGTATTGTACAGATATCATATGTAATAAATTCCAAGTGTTACCATTCTTTGTTATTTATATCAATGGCATTTATGCTTATTCTTCTTAATATACATCTTTCAACATCTAGTATGAAGTTAATATTGTCAGTTCAATGAAGCTAAGTATGATGATTAGGGAGATAAGGTAAACACTCACCTGTAACTAGCTTAGTCATAATCACTATCAACATAGTACTAATGCCATACGTTCATCTCATAATATAGGTATAAGGAAACACCATTCTTTTACTCTTAATAAGGCATGTGTATTGAATAGTCAGCTCTCAGTGGGTTCTACTCAATCATATTAGTATGACAATAAAAGTCAATATGTTAAGCCCTAATATTGGCTCATTACCCCTTAATTGGGGCATATTATATTAGTAATGTTATTTTATTTATGTCATCTTTAGGCCATTAGTTGTAATTATACCTCCTAGTCTCCTATATATACCAAGGAGACATTTTCA
>SNQJ01S0089027.1:0-33319 GCA_010110895.2 Picea sitchensis | reverse complement strand
TCCTAGGCCTAATTAAGTTTACACCTAGGGTTTTGACCTTTTAGGGTTTGAAGAGCCTTGGCTCTACAACACTTTTCAGCCCTAGATTTATATTCTAAAGCTAGCCGTTTTTGCCAAAGAGTCTTAAGGAAAGAGGGAGGAGCTTGAGGCCTAGCTTAAGCTACACCGGAATGAGCCTCCTCCCCTTAGGGTTTTGACTTGGTGGCCCTGCCATTGCAGCACCATTAAGCCTAACTCTCCCGTCCTTAGATTTAAATCTTTCCAATCCCTTTAGTCTCACTCCTTGACTCCATAATACCCTAGGCACTGGTCTAAAACTTACAACGTTGAGTCTTTGGTGTTAAAACAATCTTTCAAACTTTCAGAAATTGAAAACCTAACTAACCCTAGCGATTTACTAACCCTGACTAGTTGATGACGTCTTGCCTTATTTGAACTCTTGCTTGGTATTAAAGTTGCGGCTAGGTCATCCACTTGTAGACATTGAAGTGTTAAATATTTTCCTTGGCTTATTTAGCAAAACGTTCACTTTTTTGTCTAGTTGAACTAACCTAGAGTAGGGTTGACATCACCCTTAGTAGTATAGTGACGCAGCAGCAACAATATATATGTATGAGCAAATTTAATGCGTTGTGATAACATAAGGTTTGATTTTATACATTGAATGCAAGTATCATTTTGTATTTATTGAAGAAGTAATATCATAAGCCATTTGTCTTTATTTGCAATCATTGACTTCGTCAATAATTACATGTTATTGTTGCTCATATATATTGAAGATAGTCATTAGAAATTGAAGTACTAACCACTGCTTGCACGTTTTAGTTTTATTTGCCTTGTCTCGCAAACAGGTGCCCCTTTCAGTGGAATACCTTCTCTTTGACTATCTCTTTTGGCAGTAATCTATGAAAGGAAACCCTTAGCTTGATCCTTTAAACCTTAAGACCTTTCAGAACCCCAGATTACTAGGGACGTCTCCCTTGGGATTAGCCACCCTAAATAGAAAGAGCTCCCCATCGAGGTGACAGTGGGTGGGGAAGCTCCTATTACGCCAGTTTGGTCCTTACCTTTTAGCTATTTGACCTTGAATACAAACTGAGCGATAACAGGGCCCACATGCCAGATGAGAGAAAGATGACTTAGATGGCCTTGATGATGACTTGGATGACCTAGCCAAACGATTTTCCCAGGAGTGGCAAAACGTCCCACTTTTAAGCATGACGTCATGATATTGGGGGCTAGGGCTTGGTGGTGAGGTGCCATTCATTTTCACTTGGACATTTTGAGGAGAAGAGGGTCTTCACCATGATGAGATCACTTAGACGCTTGACACATGGCCTTGGGAGGCCCTTCCATGTTCCTCCAACACCAACGACCTCCTCAAAGTGGCAAAACGTCCCCTAAAGGGGTGACGTCCATCCTAGATTAGGATTTAATTTGTGCAAAAGATGAAAATTTAAGTGAATTGTTTAATATTATTGTGTTAAGGGGGCAAGATTAGGGTTATTGACCCCTAATCTTGTGTTTTACTCCTTATTTTGTGGACAAGCCGTGTTGGCTAATTTTTGTATAAATAGAGATCATAAGATCTCATTTTGAATCATAATTCTCCTCTCACAAGAGGTTTTGATCTGAATTTTTTGGCCTCCTTAGTTATTTTAGCTCTTGTGCACTTGTGTATGGCTGATTTTATGAATGGTTGATGGAAGAAGGCCTAGCGCTAGCTTTGGATGATGCTTTCTAGCTCTTGTGGTGAATTGTCTTAGCATTTCTCTCGATATTTGCATGGTTTTTACTCTCTTGCTATCATTTATTTCAAGTCAAGTTGTGTTATGCTAGGAGCTAGGTGGGAAGTAAAGGACATACACCCCCGCAATAGTCTTCACCATTTTTGCTTGCTTCATCTCATTGATTAAGGGTTTGCTAAGAGAAGTATAAGGGCATACACCCTCTTAGCTTAAACCCTAGCTTAGAAAAACTTGCCTTGGGAAGTAAAAGGGCTTACACCCCCAAGGAGGTAGCTTCTCTAAGCTCCTTGTGACTCCATTAACCCAATAGTAAAGGCACTAGTCATCGATTTGTTGCATTGGAGATATAAAATTATTGCATTGGGAAATGTGAATTTCGATCATTTTTGCTTCTTGCTAAGTGGATTGTTTTCCTTGTGCCTTGGGCACCTCACAGCCACTAGGGCATCCTCATCTAAGGGCTACTTATTGCTGTTGTTACAAAATTGCATCTTCAGCCATTAGGGCTGCAGAAACCCTAACTTGCTTAAATAACTCTTTATTCAACCATTGATTTTTCCTCAAAGTTTGCACACTTACTCTACTTGTCCTAGTTTTGGCAACTTTTGAGAGGATTCCAGTGGCTGATTTTCTTGTTGTAATACATTGAATGTTACAGCCATAAGGCTGATATAATTTGCTGCAGACAAGTGTGTACAACAGCCTTATCTTTTGTTCTAGAATTTTGGTTTTTCATCTCGAGTTTAGCTAGTCTTTCTCTTGTATTTTCTACTTGATATCTAGCACTTATTGAGCAGCTTCTAGTATCATTTATTTGTTGATATATACTGTTATCTACTGCTGCAAATTAGGGACAGCAAGCTTAACTTGCTGATCCAACTAATATATACTGTTGCAAAGTGTTTTCTCTTGTGTCTCGAGCAGGTACACTCATCCAGAAAAGAACTATACTTTTGAGGCAGTCATTACTTAACTTGCAAGGAATCTCTCCCTACCATTCTTTCCATCTAGACTTGACCTCTAGAGGCTTCTTTTCCACTTCCCTCCATCTCTGTTTCAATCCCCCTAGGGTCACGGGGATCGCCTCGCTAGAGTGACCTAGTCACCCTGAAGTGCGGGACCTACATCGAGGTGACATTGGGTGTAGAATTCTCGTTGTAGCACTTCTTCCGTGGTTGGGTCGGGCTTTGCACAACCTACAACTTGTGCTATAACAATTCCAAACCATGATTCCAAAAAATTATTGAAACTTTGAAAGAAAGAATTATGAATAAATGAGCAAGAACATTTAAATGACAAGCAATGTTCCACCATCGCTTATATTGGGATCCTCATCATTAGTATCACCCTTTGCCTCTTGTTTAGCCTTTGCCTCTACCTCAATCCTCTCGAGACATCAGTGAACACCTCCCAATTTTGATGAAACTACCTAATGGAAGCCCTATAATATGGTAGAAAAAGCTTAACATGCCTAATCAATGATTTTGGTTTGAGTGAAAGGTACATTTTTGCTAAGGCCATGTCAGAGGAGTTCAACTGCTTCAACAGTTAATACCACCAACATTGAGGTACATAAAGGGCTTTGTGCTCTTAAATAAATGACAATCCCATACCCTCATATGTGATAGAATCCAATGAAAATATTGCAATCCTACCAATCCTAAAATCCTAAAATCTGTTAAGTAAGCTGGATTTTGAATGGAATATGAAATTCTACTATCTCCATATGAGGTCCGATGAGGTTGGCACCACTCTGAAACATCCTAAAACAATAAATGGTAATGTTAAAATTTAAGTAAAAGTTGACATTTCCTTTATCTTTCCTTTTTATCCTTTTACTTTAAGAATTTAACATTATCATTAATTGCCAACATTTTTGGTAAAACCCTTCTAAAGAAGAATTTGATTTTGCATGTTGGTGGGGTCCAATACCTACTCAACTGAGTAGGTACAGACTCAGTTGCGGTGTATCAATTTGGTACCAAACCAACCGAGTCAAGCCTTGACTCGACCGCTTCGATACCAAACCGATCACCCATGTCATCTAGAGGGAAAAGATGATACGATAAGGGTTTGACTTGATCGAGTTGACCAAGTCCAAGTCAACTCAGTCTGAGTTTGAATATACTAGTGTTATCATCTAATGGCTTGCTAAGAGGCTAGACCCATCACTTCAAGTGGGTGTTGTGTAGTGGGATATGTGTACCATGCCTCGAGATCCATGGCACCGCATGGGGATCCATGATGTTGCATTGGGATCCATATACTCGTCATTGATCATATCTATAGACATTGGGATTTGTGCCATCTACCTTAGGATACATGTCACCACATCAAGATCCATGACAGTGCATCGAGCCATGATAGGGACACCATGTCATCACACATGCCACATGGACCACTCAGATCCATTCTCTTTGCTCAATTGGACATTGCATTCATACTCATGCATTATTATCTCTCCTTGGACCACATGTGGGAGTTATTAATGCATTGGAGTAGTTACAAATTATGGAGGTGGTTATAGGTTGTTATTTGGACAATGGGATGGCGTGGCATGATTTATTATTGCCTACTTGAGGAGCGCTCACTTAGAGGAGGCCACACATGCCATATATGTTGACTTGTTGACTTGAATGGCCCACACGTGTGGGAGATGACATCGTCTCTTTGAGGTTGTTATTTCACACTTGGATCATTCCATGGTTTGATGGAGTTAGTTGGAGGATCATTGGAGGTCCTTGGACCATGTTTTACTGTGTATTCACTTTCTCCTTGGATGATGGCATTTTTATTGAGCACGCCTTTACTCTCTCTCTAGCTCACACGTGTGGCTATCATTATTGTTCTTGGATCATTTTTTAGGGTCGTTTTGCTCTTGGAGTGTTTTGAGGGATTCGTTACATCATTTGTTGTATTGGCCCATGGTTTTGATCGGGCTAATGGTTTTTGAGCTCCTGGTATTGAGCTAGCACATTGTATTGTATTGTATTGTATTGTATTGTATTGTATTGTATTGAGGAGGCTTCTCACCTATAAAAGGAGTCCTCTCTCATTTCAAATCATTGGAGATTAATGAGAAAACTTACTAAAAGAGTTCTTGTGCATCTGTTCTTTTTCTAAATGAATGCTAGTATTTTTCAAGGGTTTAGATAAGCACTTTTCAGAATTGTTGGAAGACAAATGCTACTACAAGGCCAAAGAAAGGTGAAACGCTCCACTTGGAAGGGTCCTCAAGGTATGATTTTCTTTCCTTCCCCCTTTAACCATTGAAGATTTGTTCATTGCATTAAGGTAGGAGTCAGAACATCCCAGGGATTTGTCCTTTTTCCTTGGGAAAAATTTAAGATCACCTTGCTAATACCTAGAAAGGATTCTTCATGGACCAATCCTCCCATCCAACTCTAAAGGGAACCTTCTAACCCTAGACAATGCTTGAGGGGAAATCCTTTGGGTGTTATCAACATTGTCTCATCCTAAACCCTAAGCTTCACCTAGATCTAGTATAAAGACCCCATAGCCCTCCAAATGCACTGGTCTATCATTGTCTTTGACCACCCAATACCAAAAAAATCATTTTTTCTTTTTTTCCCTTTTTCTATTTTAATTGCAATCTAGGGTTTTGTCATGTTTCACCTTGGATCTATATTGCCTTGAGATTCAATAGCATATCTTTCATGCAATTTATCCTAACTTTTCCCCATTGAATATCTTGAATGTTGGCCTCTAATAGGATTTGGATCTAGGAGTCTCATTGTTCATTTTTCTAAAGTGGTCTAACCCTTGGGATTGGTAATGCATCCCTAATTTGACTTTTGTTTGATATTTGTGGGTGTCCCAAAAGTTTCATGCTTGAAAAATTTTCATTAATGGGTCATGACTAGAATTTTTCATTTGGTTTATGTTGTCCCATCTCTAATTTTCTAAATACATAGAAGTGGACAAGGGTTTGCAACTCATCATCCCATATACCTTTTGAGCAACGTTTTGTTAGGATTTCTTAAATTTTCAGTAGCAATAGATTTACCAAAGTATTTTGATCTTCATTTAACATTCAATAACCACATACTAAAAATATAAGCAGGATCTAGAAGCATATAGACAAGCACAAGAAGACACAAAGATTTATCGTGGGAAAACCCCAAACTCAAGGAAAAACCCAGCCAACTTTTCATAGAGAGAATATTTCTAATAATACAATACAACCATGAACAAGCTCTATTAACAAGAGCAAAACCAGTAATGAAGAAAACCCTAATAAAAAGAACGTATCTCTTCTCCTTGTCAAACACTAACGAGGGTAGACAATTGTGTCACAACTCTAACGCAACTCTTCTACAGGTAGCACATAAGAGAAACCACCAAGAACCCCAATTGTTGCGTCTCCTAGGATTGCCTCAGACTTGCGCCTCCTTTTCTTTCTTAGCTGAGATGATGAGATGAGAGAGTGTGTTCAAATGAGCAAGGCATCACCTTTATTTATACTAGTTCAGCCACTTAGCTAGGGCCAACTTCTCTTCCTGGGAATTCTATTTCCACTTTATTACTTTCCTGTGAGCGGACTTCTCTTCCTAGAAATTCTATTTCCACTTTATTATTTTCCTGTGGGTCGACTTCTCTTCCTAGAAATTATATTTCCACTTTATTATTTTCTTGTGGGTCAACTTCTCTTCCGAGGTGTTCTGCAATTGTTCAATGGTCTTCCTTTGACTTCTCGAAATCTTCCTCTAAGAAAAGTTGTCTAGGAGGGAATACCTCCCGCTGCTACAAAACATCAAAAAAATCAGTCACTTTACATGACTGATTTGGGAATCCCTTGGCCAAAGGGAGAGTATCTACCCGTTGTAGGAGAAACATCACAACTCCCTCTCAACGAAGGTGGACATTTTGCATCATGTCAATCTTGTCTCTGAAGTACTCATACTTCACTCTAGGCAGAGGCTTAGTGAGAATGTTTGCTATCTGCTCATTTGTGGATATGTATAGGAGTTCAAATGCTCCTTTCTACATCATGTCTCAAATGAAATGATATTTGATCTCTATATGCTTTGACTTGTAATGAAAGACTGGATTCTCTGAGAGCTTCACACAACTTTGATTATCATAGTATATCAAAGTTGGCTCCAACTCTAGATCAAATAACCCTGCAAGCAATTTTTGAAGCCACACTGCTTCACAACTTGCAACACTGGCTACTATATATTATACCTTTGTTGTACTGAGTGCCACTGACCACTATTTTCTGTTAAACCATGAGATCATACCTGATCCCAAACTGAAGCAACATCCTGATGTGCTTTTCCTGTCCACTGCACTCCCCACCCAGTCAGAGTCCATATAACCTTGCAACTTTACTTAACCGTCTGAGACATATCTAACTCCATATCCAACCGTACCATGCAAGTACCTCAATAAATGCTTTGCTGCTACCAAATGTACATGTCTAGGCTCAACCATGTACTAACTCAATGTGTTCACTGCAAAGCATATATCTGGCATGTTGTTAACCAGGTACATCAAGGATCTGATCAACTATCTGTTCATCATGGGATTAACCGAATCTGAAGAAGAATCACTCAAGAGCTTCACATTCGTAACCATAGGTGTGGTCATGGACTTGCAGTCCATCATCCCGAATCTTTGTAGGATCTCAACTGTATAGTTTCCTTGGCTAAAGAAGATCTCATATGGTCTTTGCCACACCTTTAATCCCAAGAAATAGTGCATCAAACCCAAATCCTTCATTTCAAACTCTGAAGTAAGCTCCCTCTTGCACCCATCTATGAGCTTCTCATCCCTTGTAAGAAACAAGTCATCCACATATCATACCAATATCAAGGGGCAACCATCTTCAACCTTGTAGTAAAGGTTGGGATTTGCATCTTTCTTGGTAAACCCCAAGCTCATCAAATAACTATCTATTCTGGCATACCATGCCCTGGGTGCCTGCTTAAGCCCGTACAAAGTTTTCTTCAATTTACAAACATGGGACTCCTTCCCATAGATCACCAAACCTCGTGGTTGCTCTATGTACACTTCTTCTGGCTACTAGAGCGAATGTCTCATCATAATCTTCTCCCTCTTTCTCGGAGAATCCTCTAGCCACAAATCTAGCTTTGTACTTCTCTATGCTACCATCTTCAACATGCTTGATCTTGTAGATCCACTTGGAAGTCACTATTGACTTCCCTTCTGGTCTCGAAACCACTTCCCACACATCATTCTTCAAGATGGATTGGTACTCTTCCATCATAGCATCCTTCCACACTTGTTGCTTTGCAGCGTCCTCATAAGTGGAAGGTTCTAAATGAATGATCTTACTCATCAGCGCCACATAGATAGAAAACTTATGTGATCTCTTGCTCTCTCTAAAGGAGCCACTGGGAGTTGCATGTTTTTCTGCTTCTTGCAAATTGTTTTAGAGCCATGTTGGTCTCTTCTTGGTAATTGTTACCTCTTTGGATGGATCTATGAGTATCTCTGACTCTATTGTCTCATTCTAATCTTTTGGGATGTGTTCTTCCAGAGTAGAGTCGATCATCACTGCATCCTTTGGAGCCTCTTGCTCCTCTCTGTCCTCATCCATGTGAGACTCTCTAGATTTCCTAAAGGCTCCTTCATCAAAGGTGACATCCCTGCTAATCTCAATATGTCTCTGTCCGAGGATGTATATTCTATAAGCCTTTGAAGTCTCGTCGTATCCAACAAAGGTGCCCTTCTTTCCTGGAGGCTCTAGCTTCATTCTCTTTTCCTTGGGAACATGTATGTACATTGGGAAGCCAAATATCCTCAAGTGACTGACTTATGGTTTCATTCTGATGAATACTTCTACTAGTGTCTTGTTCCCCAATATCTTATGAGGACTTTTGTTCTGGATATATGCAATTGTACTGGATGCTTTTGCCCATAGATGCATGGGTAAGCTCTAGTCATGGATCGTTGCTTTAATTGCTTCTACAATTGATCTATTCTTTCACTCTGCAACCCCATTCAGTTGGAGGTTGTATGGAGTTGTCAGCTCCCTCTTGAACTTGACTCCATCTGAGTCCGTACAATCTCTGGAGACATCTGCTCTCTCCTGCACCTGTTGACTTCCTCTGAAGTCTGATCTCCCATGAACTGTACTGGGAGGTTGCTCCTCCTTACTGGATTCTGAGGGTTGACTCCCGCTGAACTCTGGTACTTGGTGGGGCCATATGCCTCACCACTGGTGGAGCCACCTCTTCCTCATAATCCTGACTCTATCTAACTCAAGAAACTCTGAGTATCACGAAGAACCGCATGTCTCATTGCATCCTGCAAAGTATCACGAAGCCATGCAGGCCTCTACTTGGTCACGGCCACGTCTTTGGGTATATCCACTGGCCCTTCTGGCTCTACCGACTCTTCTTGATGATCTAAAGAGTGAACAACTAAACTGTACGGTCATCCTACGGAGCCTTCTGCTCCTCACTATCAATCTCTGTGTGGAACACTCTGTATCCCACAAAAATATCCTTCTTTCCAGAAGGTTCTAACTTCGTCCTTTTCTCCTTCGATATATGGATGTATATTGTCATGTATACAACTCCATGTCTAGATAGTTTGTTCCATGTCTCAAACTAGAGAGACTCTAATCTGTTGCCTCCTGCAACCATCACTATACACCCTCTCAAAGCTATCACATGTGACCTGCCTAGAACAAAAACATGAACAAGAGCAATCGTCACTATAGCTCCCTTTCAGAGCTATCACCTGTAACCTTTCCCGAACAAGAGACAAAACAAAAATACAAGAACAAGAAACAAGAACAACACTTTTCTAATGATGTGACTGATTATTCCTCCATGGTAACTTGACCGGAACAAAACAAGAACATCTCCATGGTAACCTCCATGGAATTTACAAAGTAACCTACTCTGAACAAAGACAAAACAAGAACATCTCCTAGAGGAGAATAATTTCATCTTGCAAACAAGTGCACCATTAGTACTAAACAGTGAGCATTTGTATAATGATCATAACAATAGTACTTGGTAGTAATAGGCCTCTAAAGGTTGTTGTCATAGCTACAACATTTTCTTGAGATGCAACAAATATTTAACCTTATATAAAGAAAATCAGGATACATCAGTCAAACCTAGAACCTAAAGTCTCAACTTCTATTGTCCCATTTTATTCCAAGTTGTCATATATTGTAGGAAACATAACCACTGTTGCCCCCAACTCTTAGGCTTCCTATGAGTGCACTAGATCTAAGATCCTTTTGGATCTATTGTCACTACTTGGACAAATGTCCTTTTGCCAAGTGTACATCTCCTGCAAATAACTTATATACAAGTGCATACCTCTGAAATTTGTAGCACCATCCAACTTTTCTTCTAATCTCAAGGTTTGCCCAATTGCAACTGGCAACTGCAACTGGCAACTGTAACTGGCAACTACAACTACCAACCACAACTATAGTGAGAAATTTCAACTTTCACCAAGTTGTAATCTGAGACCACTAGGAGGTGCACTAGGCTTCCCCCAAAGTTACTTTCAGCATTTCCATTTTTAGAGGGTTGTGTTTCATGTCGTCCATGTTTCGAAAACCTCCAGACGTTTCCCTGTTTCGTGCAACTTAGGGTGAAACACAACATAAAGGAGAAACACCCTCTTCAAAAAGATGGCGAGGGCACGTGGAAGACATGACGGGGTGAAAAGTAACCCTAATGGAAGAGTTTCCACACAATTGGAGGCATATTTCACAGCTTTTGAAGTAAACGGAATAAGGACACATTATCATTCTACATATTTGGAGGAAAATGCTTTCCGTAAGGAGATGCCATGTGGAAAACGATGAAATAATATTTGAAGAATAGTAAATTTGTCACATAAGAAGAGATTAGGGTAGAGGTTGTAAACTCTCCCTATTCCTTGATGTAACATTGAAGTTTTGTAATTTTCTCATTAGGTGAGACCTATTCAGTCCTCTTGATCTTCTTCTGAAATCAATTTGAAGAAATGATGTACTGTTGACTATTCATTCAATAAGGTTGTCTTACGTTGTCTACTTCATCTAGGGTTGCATATTATGGCTATTCATTCTTTGTTTATTGGTTGCACATTATTCTTGGTTGTAATTTCATGGTTGTGATAATGCATCTTGCATAAGGGCTCTCACTTATTCTTGCATAATCTGAAAATTTGTTTTGGACTAATTATGGCACATCGTTGGATGATTACTTACATCTTCTCCATCATATTCAAACCCTCTTGGTCTTTGATCTTGACTCCATCGTCCAATTAGATAGACATTGGTGTTGGTAGTCCATCATCTCTTTATTTATAAAGAATATCATAAACTTGTCTTTAAGGGTGTCCCCCCTTGTGCCGAAAAAGAACCGGCCTAAGTGAGATGAAGGGTTGTTGTGGTGACAACGGACAACCTTCCTAAGTGGCCCGAGGGTTGCATTAGATTCAAAGACTTTGTAGCATTTGAAGTGTAGGTTTGGGAGGTAACAATACCTATCATAGCAACTTCTGAAAATTCATTTAAATGTATAATTATCTGCAAAATAACAAAAAAATAAATGGGTAGTTGGATATTCCTATCATAGAAACTTATTAAGTTTCACTTAAATACAATTTCATGCAAAATAACCACTTTTGGATATAACTATTGTTAACACCAGATTTGCATATACCTATTGTTTATGAACATTATATGGGGTGAACTCAACATTACAAAGTTCACCATCCAACATTGATGGATCATAAGTACCTTGGCCATATGGGTACCTTTGCAAAGTTTTATTCCAGCCCAACCTTGTTCCAGAATTGCACCCTAGTTGAGAAGGATTTTCTTTATGTTTATCCTTAGATCTTCTTCTATTCAGAGTGATGTTATTTGTACACCTCTAGGCATGTTCTATAAAGGCTAGAGAGATGGTGAGGAGAGGGGTGTTGATGTCTTGGTAGCTGCGAGAGGTATTAACCTCCACATGTAACCTATGACTTCGAACAGAATATTCCAAAAGCAAGTGAACCATTAAATAGATGTGTGGAAACCCTAGAAGACAAGTCGGCCTAATTGAATAATAATATTAGAATATTATCTTCCAAAAATAAAAGTCGACTTCAAAGGAAAAAGAAAAACAGAAAATGTAATTAGCAAAAAGTCAGGTCGACTCAGCCAAAAAAGTCACTAGACAAATTAATATAAATAGAGGACGTTTTGGCTCATTTGCACACCCAGTTAGTGCGCAAGTCTTGTGGAGAGTTGCAATTGCAGCTACAACTGTAGCTGCAAGGAGGATAAGGGTGCATGATCATCTCTCGGTCTTGGTCTCTCTCTTGGTGATATTCTTGCTAAGTATGGCGCAAGTTTGAGAGAGAAAGTAGTGCAGCTGCAGCTGCTGCAGTTGTGTATGGTACTTGTTCTGTGGATATGGAGACTCTCTCTCTTGTGCACTACCCTTGGAGAAGGAGCGCTCTACTTTCCTTGAGTTGTTGCTGCAGTTAGCAACTAGGGTTTATTTGTTGGTTCTAGAGTAGGCTTGCCGAAATTATTCTAAGTAAAGGTTAGAGTGCTCGAGGCTGGCATATGTGAATGTCTATGGTTGGGTAATAATGATGCGACATTTTCTATGGTTAAACGAGCATACCAAAATTTCAACATGGTATCAGAGTTGGTTTCCTTCATAACAATCTAACCACTGGAAGGAAGATCCTCAGTTTCCCCCATTGTCAATCTCATTGAGCACATACTGAACTCACTAAGAAGGTCACTCAAGTAGGGTGCATCTCTTCCTCGAATCAAATCTACAAATTTATGAAGTTGAGAAATTAGGGTTTCCTCATAAAACCCTAGGTCTACAGTACCAGTCGCAATTGCAGTGCCAATTCCTTCATGCCAGTTGCAGCACCAATTACAATGCCAATTGCAGCACCAGTTGCAGCGAAAGCTTTTGTGAAGTGTTGGGACTAAGCTTTGGTTGTCCTAGTGCGCCTTACCCTAGCGCATCTCCAGCTACTTTTAGATTACAAGTTGAAGCACCTTTGAATTTTGAAGGTTCGTCATTGCTTGTCACCGCTGTCGGATGGTGCCACTGCCTGTCGATGTTGCCGAAGGTATGTACTTATATATATTTAAACTGTATCACTATTTTGAGTGTGATTGCAGGAGAAGAGATCTCTTACAATCATAGATCCAGAGGGATCTCAGATCCAGCACATTCAGAGGAACAACGCACTTCAGGTTTGATTGTTTTCATATGCCTCTAACTGTTATGGCATTATGAACATCTAGTTGTATTTTGATCTATTGAAGTTATGATTATCATAGTAATCTTTGTTCAAAGTTAAAGTTATAAGCTGACTCTAGTCAAAGTATTAGATTGATTAAGGTTGAGATTTTTAGTTTATTTCCATTATATTCTCTAACTCAAATTTCTGTCAAGAAAGCATATTGTCTTTAGTACAAGGGACAGGTTGAAGAGAATACTTGTCATCTTGAGTGAAGAAGACTCGGAATAAAATCACAACATTCGTTCTTGAAGATAAGACTCCAGGTTCTAGGTTTGATTGATTAAATTAATAAGTTTCTAATTTGCACATATCAAGTTTAATAATTGCTACATTACTAGTTGTGACAGCTATCCTTGAAAGGATCTATTACTGCTAGATATAATGAATACTTGGCAGCGTGTGAGCACTATTGATGTAAATGCTTATTGTACTTGGTCACAAGATGAACTAACATCTCCTCTAGGAGATACTTCTTGTTTTGCTTCCAGGCAGGTCATCTTGATAATAATATGATGATTACCATGAGATTGTCTTTTATTCCTGTTGACATAGATACGTTCTTATGAAAATGCTATTATATTTTTTTCTCTTGTTGCTCTTTTCTCGGGTAGGTTATTTTATAAATTCCATGGAGGTCACCTTGGGGGAATGATTGATCACAACACTGGAAGAGTGTTGTTCCTATTTCTTATTATTGTATTTTTATTTTGGCTCTTGTTCCAGGCAGGTCACAAGCAATAGCTCTGAGAAGGAGCTACTGTGATTATTGTTCTCATTCTTGTTTTTATTATAAGAGTATTATTCTTGTCTATTGTTTTCCCCTTTGTTGTCCTTGTTTCGATAAGGTTGCAGGTGATAACTTTGAGGGGAGCTATAGTGACAGTTGTAGGAGGCAACATATTAGATGGTCTCTAGTTTGAGACATGGAGCAGACTATCCAGGTAAGAAGTTGTATACACAACCATATACATCCATGTACCGAAGAAAAAGAAGATGAAGAAGGGTACTTTTGTGTGATACCGAGTATCTCATATGGAGATTGATTACAAGGAGCATAAGGCTCCAAATATGACTGAACAAATCCCTCTAGTGCAGTTGATCACTCTTTGAATCATCAAGAAGAGTTAGTAGAGCCAGAAGGGCCTACCCAAAATCGTTGCAATAACCAAGAAGAGACCAGCGTGGTCCCATGAAACTTTGCAAGATGCAACATTGATGAGCCACATCATGAGGAGCAAATGGCTCCAAAGATTATACAGACTTAGAGGGATTCAAGCTTCAGAGGGAGAATGGAGACTAAGAGACTTTTAGATTCAGATGGAAGAGAGAGAAGTCTTCCAAGACTGACAGACAGATGCCATGGGTTGAGAAGGCTAGATCGAAAGCTTCAGAGGCTTCAAGGAGATATGGGATCTTATGGGAAGATTCCCTTACTTCAGTAGACTTTGCTACAGTGACCGAGGAGGAAGCTAATCAGAAGGACTAGGATATATATCTTTTCCTTGGTTTCGAGATCAGAAGGGAAGTCAGTGACGACTTCCAAGTTGATCTACAAAGATCAAGCATGTTGCGGATAAATAGCCTAGAGATGTACAAAGCCTAATTTTTGTCCAGAAGATTCTCCCAACAAGAGGGAGAAGACTATGACGAGACGCTTGCTCCAATATATTGCTACCAATGAATAGGTAGCTGACGTGTTGACCCTCTGTCAAAAGTGAAGTTTGAATACTTCAGAGACAAGCTTGGTGTGGTCCAGAAGGATTTTCCCTCGTGAGAGGGAATGATGTGTTCCCCAGTAGTCGGAAGTGATATGTTCCCTAGTAGCAAGAAGTGATGTGCTCCCCAGTAGCGAGAAGTGATATGTTCCCCAGTAGCGAGAAGTGATGTGCTCCCCAGTAGAGGGAAGTGATGAGATCCCCAATAGTGGGAGCTACTCTAGCGCAGGTTGGGACTCTAACGCAAACTGGTATTCTACCCCAGCGCAGGCTGGTACTCCAACGCAGGCTGGTATTCTACCCAAGCGCAGGTTGGTACTCCAACGCAGGTTGATACGCTACCCAAGCGCAGGTTGGTACTCCAAAGCAGGTTGATACCCCAACGCAGGTTGATACCCTACTCCAGTGAAAGTGAAAAACTTCTTATAATGTATGGATTCGTGAAATTCAACAAGAAAATGGCCAAGGTGTTCAAAAGCGCAGAAGCAGTGATGATGATCGTGCCAAGAGGAATACCTTCCTCGTTAAGAGGGAGTGATAAATTTTTGAGTCAGATTCTTTGTGAACTGATGAGTTAGTAGTTCTGTATGAATTAGATGTTGACATGTAGTGTCAGAAATGATTCTCAGTTAGAGTGTCGATTAGTAGCATCAAAGGTTACTAGCTGGAGGGCCAACTAATAGTGTTGGAGGTGTTTGCTAGCTAGATGGCTAATGTGCGGCTATGATGGTGATACTTGTTACATGATATGTTTGATCATATGATAGCCTGTGTGGCTATGGTGATGCTACCTTTAGACTAGTCTGCAAGACCATATGAGTCTTGCCCATGCCATGTGAGATGGATGGATTTGTTTGAGACCACTACATAAAGAACATCTTAGTTAACACCTCCCTATCTAAGAGGGAGTGTTGATGTTTTGGTAGGTATTAACCTCCACGTGTAACCTATGACTTATAATAGAATATTCTGGAAGCAAGTGAACCATTAAACAGATGTGTGGAAACCCTAGAAGACAAGACAACCTAGCAGAATAATAATATTAGAATATTATCTTCCATAAATACAAGCCGGCTTCACAAGAAAAAGAAAAATAGAAAATATAAATACCAAAAAGTCAGGTCGACTCAAACAGAAAAGTCATTGGACATATTAATATAAATAGAGGACATTTTAGCTCATTTGTACACCCAGTTAGTGCACAAGTCTTGTGGAGAGCTGCAGTTGCAGCTACAACTGCAGCTGCAAGGAGGAATAAGGGTGCATGGTCATCTCTCGATCTTGGTCTCTCTCTTAGAGATTTTCTTGGTGATATTCTTGCTAAGTATGGCGCAAGTTTGAGAGAGAGAGTAGTGCAGCTGCAGTTGTTGCAGTTGTGTATGGTACTTGTTCTGTGGATATGGAGACTCTCTCTCTTGTGCGCTACCGTTGGAGAAGGAGCGCTTTACTTGACTTGAGTTGTTGTTGCAATTAGCAACTAGGGTTTATCTGTTGGTTTTGGAGTAGGCTTGCCAGAATTATTCTAAGTAAAGGTTAGTGTGCTCGAGGGTGGCATATGTGAATGTCTATGTTTGGGTGACAATGATGTGACATTGTCTATGGTTAAATGAGCATACCAAAATTTCAACAAGGGGGTGGCACTTTTTGTTGGTGAGATTGGTGATTGTTTGAGTTCTCTTGTCTTCACACCTGAATTTTTACTTTGAGTGAGTGTGAGACAGCATACTAGTCATTGACAGTTAGAGGTTGCTCTCATCTTGTTCATGTGAGTTCATCCTTGATCATTCATGAGAGAAGGTACTTTGGAAGTGATTTGACATCCCCTAGAGTGCTTTGAAGTTGAAACCAATATCTCCAAACTTTGTAGTACTTGCAGCTTTGGAATAAAGCTACCATCTTATTTGGCAGCTAGATCTCAATTGTTGGATGTGTTTGCTTACCTTACTTGAATTTTTTTAATCAACCTTGGGAATTACTCCCACTTAATTGATTTTCTACTCGATTTTCTACTCCATTGCCGACAGAATCAAGGCACTAAGGTCGGAGTTACTACTTTCAAAATTTTAAGCTTGCTATTTTTTATATTTTTATATGGAGATCTGCACTTTTATGGAAAGAATTGAGGTGTTCTAACAGAAGATTTGTACAGTTCCCAAGGCAGAATTTCATTATAAGGTGTAAATCTGCACTATTTCTTTCTGTTCGGATTGATATAATGTAGAATTCAGGTCTGATTCGTATATAACAGCAAGTACAACTGCTATCTGGCAGTGTTTTTGGTCTCTCAGGTTCATAATTTCTTTTCAGATTGCATAGGGATTCACCCTTGATGTTAGCAAGCACTAACCCAAAGTGCAGAGAGACTGTATGAGGTGACAGTGTACTCTCTAGTTGCCTTTAACTCTTCCAGTTTCAAGAATTAACTCTTCCATAGTCTATATTTGGAACCAGATGATTTGGGGTGTTAACACCTATCATAGCAGTTTATTAAACTTCATTTAAATATACAATTATATGCAAAATAATCACCAAATAAATGGACATTTGGATATACCTATCATAGCAGCTTATCAAACTTCATTTAAATATACAATTATGTGTAAAATAATCACCGAATAAATGGACATTTGGATATACCTATCATAGAATGGTACGTACGGAACCCAATCCATCTTCATTTCCTTCATTGGCACTATAGTTTCACCCTCCATTTGAACAGACTTGATGCCAATCTTATCGGATGGAGGAAATGATGAAACAACCTGCCTAGAAATAAGTCTTTAAGGTTTGCAAGTTGTAATCAAGTTACCAAAGGCTTGACATCAAAATGCTTCAAAAGATTAAAACTCCCAGAGAAAAAAGAGATGGAAGCCAAAAGCATACCGCCACCGTGACTGGAATATGGACTACTTTTAATTGGTTTTCAAAAGGTACAAGTTGAGCTGTACAAAGATGGAAAAAGAACGACTAAAACTAGTTAAAATTCATTGGGAAAAACAAACTCTAGAACATTCTAGAACAAAGACATGGCCCTTAATCCTATTAGTGATTGAAATTTTGAAATTAAAAAGAAGAAAGAAGTAAATTACAAACTCTAAATTGGAGACAAAAGGGTGAAATGAGGCCTTACGTTCCGTACAGCCAAAAAGATAAACCTTCTTTCCATAAAGTGGCCCACCTTCTTCAAAAGCGTTCTTGAAAACAATTAGAGGAAATTATAAATGGTAAGTAACAAAACAAGGTAATAGTTTTATGTGGCACTAATAGGCACTGCACCCGAAGCTGTGCGCATGAAAATAACATTGATCCCACACTCCCACATCAGAGTAGAAAAAATTCCACAATAAGGAAAATAACAGGATTTAAGTAGAAACAGATGTACCAAGCCAACTTAATGCTTACCTCCAAGTTTGAAAAATCCCATTGGATCTCGTAAAGACTATCCATCTTATCCCACTGTACATTAACACCAGATACAGTTAGAAAAGCTGTTTAGTGTACTAGTATACCGATACAAATAACCTCATCACCAACCCAAGTTGGCATCTCAAAATGAAAAAATTAGCATGCAACGCATTTGCAGCTCAACTAAAGTACGCATCATTTTTTTTAGTAGCATAACAAATTTTCAAATGCACATAAAAATATTTATGTCAAAAGTGAGTACAGAAATGCAAAGGATGGACATGTATGAAGGTAGAGCGCTCAAGCTCACATATTTTCATCAGGAGTGCCTACATATAATAAGAAAATCACATAAGCACCAACTGACGACTCCTCGTGCTTTCTGACAGATATTACAAATCATGATCTAACAAAGCTAAAGGACTGTTAAACACAAATGAAAGGTCATCAATTTGATTAATCATTAAAATTTAAATGCATACATAATTCAGACCATAGTGGTAATATTTGTAAACGAATTCGAATACAATTCAATACGGAAAAAATAAGGAACGAAAAAATCCAGTACAGCTCTAATATATACGTATGCATCTCAGAGATACAAAAATATGCATTTTGTTCCAAATTTTAGAAGAGCTTGAACCTCAAATATCCAATAAAGCACAAAAAATAATCCATTTCTTTAAAATCTTGGTTTATGAGTTCATGAGTCCACAGGGATCAAATAATTATGGTATAATATCAAATACAATTTAATGTAACTTGATCGTATTGTACCAAATATTCACCAAATTTCATATTAGTGCCAAATTTCCATACACCAAAGGCCAATGCAGCCAAATCTTGCTACTATGATTCAAACTTTGATGGTGAAGAAAGACAGAAGCAGGGAAAGGAGACAGGACGTCCGAATCACCTAGGAAGCTCAGATTAAATCTAGAGATGAAATCCACCTTGACCTCTATATTTATATTTCATGATAGGATTAATTAGCCATTTAAGGTGATCTTACAAATCCAACTAGAATAATTTAATAAATTATAACTATGAAAGGTTTAGTCTAGTGCCAAAATACACCACTCAAGTTGTATCCATAAGCGCAGTAGTTCCATTCATGAAAAGCTTTAAATGATCCCATCCTTAAAAAGGATATTAGTTTCCCTTCATACTTTAACAAGATCATATAGGACCAAATTCATATCTCTCCTAAAAGCCAAATTCAATTGTAGGATGTGCCAACTTGAAACATCAAACATTTTCAGATTTATAGGTAAAGCTTAAAATGATCCAGTCAATTGGATTTAGCTGAGGTGATTGGGAGGAATGATTGTTAACCTCTCTACCCAGGTTCAATTCCCGCAAGTGACATGTTGAGTTTTTAACGAGTATATTATTATAATGGTTTCGAGCCTTGTTGTTGACTAATCTTGTGCCCTGAAGATTCTAAAGTTTACCCTGGGTACCATCCTCGAAATAAGAGAAAGTACTCGAGAGTTTTCCCATGAATGTAACCTAGAAAATGATCCATCCATAAGAAGGATATCAGTTAACCCTTATACTCTCACAAGATCACAGAAGACCAAATTCACATCTCCCCTTCATACACTTATAGGATGACAAAAGCCAAATTGAATTGTAATATGTGCCAGCTTGAAGCATCAGACATCAGATTTACTCTCTTGGCAAACTAGAAATCTTAGTGTGCATCCATCAGCGCACTAGTTATATCCTCGCAATGCCTCAAAAACATCTTTACTTTGAGAACTGCATTCACCGGGCTGCTAGTTCCATCCTCAAAAAGCGTCAAAACTGCCCAACCAAGAGAAGAGCAGACAAAAAGTTCCTGCTTACATTATTTGTCAGTAACTAAAAACCTAATTGAACAGGAGAATTAGATGGAAGGGCACTAATTTCCATTCACATTTTTATAAAGTGATAAACAACACAATTGCATAAATTAAAAATCAGAAGTCCTCAGATTTTAATGGTCTGCAAATTGTACTAACCTCAGTGCCAACGGGAAATGCAGCTTGCCACAAATCATCCTGCAAATACAAGCTTTCATATGAATTATAATAAATAACTAACAAAAAAATTAACTCTATTTCGGCACAGATATAATTGAAAATATAAACCAAATATCACACCGTCATCTAACAGGATGAGAAATCTAAACACTTTCAATTCTAATCCCCAAAAGTAAACAATATAGACACTAAAAAAGAAAATAGGAAAACTTAAAAAAAAGCAGGTTACCATATTTCTCCTGTCAGGAATAATCTCGGGCGGGGCTGCATAAAACTGGGCCTTTTTTGCACTAGGAAAGTTTGGCACAGAAACCCGTGGAAAGCAGGCCTCTTTTTTGTTTTAACCGGCACTGCAGCAAACCGGGCCTTTTTTGCAGTAGGCAAGGTCAGCACAGCACCCCCAGGAGGCCTTGCCTCCTTCCTCTTTTAGGTTTTAGGTGGGGCTGCAGTAGACAGACCCTTTTTTGTAGTAGGAAAGGTTGGTGAAGAACCCCGGGGAGGCCTTGCCTCCTCACTCTTTTTAGTTTTAGGCGGGGCTGTAGTATACCAACCCTTTTTTGTAGAAGGCAAGGTCGGCACAAAACCCTGGGGAGACCTTGCCTTCTTCTCCTTCCTCCTTTTTTGAGTTTTAGGATTTTCCTTATCTTCAATCACAGAAACCCTCGATATATTCTGAACAAAAGAAATTGGCATTGAAAACCAACGGAACAAGCACCTCACCACAATAAATTCCAATGAAAATTTGATGAAAAACAAAACAGATATTGGGAGAGAAGATCAGAAGACTGGGGGTTTTGTTGGAGGGGAATTTTTAAAGCAACGGAACAAGCACCTCACCACAATAAATTCCAATGAAAATTTGATGAAAAAACAAAACAGATATTGGGAGAGAAGATCAGAAGACTGGGGGTTTTGTTGGAGGGGAATTTTTAAAGCAACGGAACAAGCACCTCACCACAATAAATTCCAATGAAAATTTGATGAAAAAACAAAACAGATATTGGGAGAGAAGATCAGAAGACTGGGGGTTTTGTTGGAGGGGAATTTTTAAAGGCATGCATGGCAGAAGAAATAGGAGAACCCAGGGCTTTCTTGTGGAAATGCAAAGCAAACCCATAAAAAATATTTACTGTGGAACTATTTGAATGCTGCCATATTTGAATTTTGAATTACAGTTTGGAAGAATATTTGAATTACAATTAGAGATGGACAGTATGTTTCACATGAGTCTAATACTTGAATTTTGATTTACAGTTGGGAAGAATATTTGAATTACAGATAGACGGTCAGTATGTTTCACATGTGGACAGTATTTCCATCCACAGATAGATTAAGAAAATCTCATCTATAAGAAGGTTATAAGAGTTCCCCTTTATGCTCTGACAAGATCACAAAAAACCAAATTCATATCTTCCCTTCATACACTCGTAAGATGACAAAAGAATAAATTGAATTGTAGGATGTGCAAGCTTGAAACATCAGGCATCTTCAGATATACTCTAGTGGCAAACTAAAAACCTTAGTCTGCATCCACCAGATTACTACTTCTATCCTCAAAAAGCGTCAGAACATCCTAATAATGAGAAGCACGGTAGTAGCAAAATACAATGCCAGTCTGCATTCACCAGGGTGCTAGTTCTACCATCATAAAGTCTTAAAGCCTGACAACTGCCCAACTAATTGAAAAGCATTACTTCTCATCACATTCCCCTGAACTCCAGAGATCAAATTCGAGTGAAAATCCACTGTCTGGCACCATCAGACTAGTCAGATGCTACAACCCTTTACATTCTTGCAGAGTCGGAAAATACCCTATCCGAAAGGGGGAATCAATTTATAAAACATATAACACAAAATTCAACTTAAGGATGCACAAGTTTGTAACATCAGACAGAAGGAAAAAGGCGTAATTGTTTGGCATTGACAAAAGAACCAGTCTGACATTACTTCCCCATTTTAGAGTTGAGAAATAACCGATTTGAAGGGAAGATGCATTGCCCTAGAGTTATAAAATACCCAATTCAACGGAAGGACGCATGAGTTTGTAACATCAGACAGAAGGACAAAAGTTCCTGGGTACATTTTTTGACAGTCACTAAAAACACAGACATCACTTCCACTTCAAATTCTTATAGAGTTGGGAAATAATCAATTTGAATGGAAGATGCAATCCCATAGATTCACAAAATACCAAATTCAACTGTAGGATGTACAAGTTTGTAACATCAGACAGGAGAAAAGTTCCTGTTTACATTCTTTGACAGTCATGAAAAACCCACTCTGACATTACTTCCCTTTTACATTCTTTGGAGTCATGGAAATACCCTATTTGAAGGGAAGACATATTCTGATAGATTCACAAAATACCAAATTCAACTGTTGAATGCACGAGTTTGTAACATCAGACAGAAGGACGAAAGTCCTTGTTTGCATTCTTTGACAAATACCAAAAACCCTGTCCGACACTACTTCCCGTAGCATTCTTATAGATTCAGGAATGACCCTGATTCAGAGGGAAGATGCATTCCCGTAGATTGACAAAATACCCAATTCAATTGAAGGATGCACAAGTTTACGGAAGGAGAAGAGTTCCTGCTTCCATTTGTGATAGTCACAAGTAATCCATGTCAACGGGTGGATCAGACAGTAGGACACTGGCTCCCATTCACATTCTTATAAAAGACACAATTGCATAAACTAAATATCTCATGTCCCCAAATTGTAATGATCTACAAATTATATTAACCTCAGTGCCAATAGGAAATGCAGTTTGCCACAAATCCCTCTGCAAATACAAGGCTCCATCTGAACTAAAATAAAAAAAATATACACAAAGATCTATCAACTCCAATTTCAGCACAGATGTAACTAAAACTATGAGCCAAATATCACACCGTCATCTAACAGAATGAGAAAACCCTACCAAAAGCCCTAAACCTAAAAATTAAACAATATAAAGCCTAAAAAGAAAAATGGCCAGACCTTTTAAAAAGGGGGTTATGATTACCATATTTCTTTTATCAGGAATAATCTTGTCTGGGGCTGTGGCGAACCGGACCTTTTTAACATGAGGCAAGATCGGCGCAGAACCCCGGGGAGACCCTGCCTCTTCGTCCTCCTCCTTCCTCTCCTTCATCTCCTTCATTTTAGGCTTTGCCATATCTTCAATCACAACTGCCTCCTCCACCTCCTTCCTCTTTTTCATTTTAGGCTTTGCTATATCTTCAATCACAACTGCCTCCTCCACCTCCTTCCTCTTTTTCATTTTAGGCTTTGCCATATCTTCAATCACAACTGCCTCCTCCACCTCCTTCCTCTTTTTGGTTTTAGGATTACCCATTTCTTCAATCAGAAAAACCTTCAATATATTCTGAGACACGTAAAAGAAACAATCAGATGGGTGTCTTACTAAAATGAATATGGAATTGAAGCCCAATAAAACATGTCCTTCCCTGCCATAAATTTTCACAAAATTTTGATGAAAAAAACAAAAGAAATAACGGGGCGAAGAAGATCAGAAGACGCAGGGTTTTACCAGAGGAGAGTCTTTATGGGCGGAGGAGATAGGAGCCCCCGGGATTTCCTTGTGAAATGCGAAGCAAACCCAGATAAAACTTTATTGGGAAACTGAGGGAATGCGGATGTTTCTTGATTTTGAAGTGTTAGTTGAGAGGAAATTTTGAATTACCGGTACAAACGGTCCGCAAATTTCACAGGAGAGGGAAAATTCTGAAAAGAAAAGATTCACTTGTTTATAATTCCATCCTTCAAAAAACAAAAACCGAGATGCTCTTGCAATGCGCAAAATTATCCACTCGTAGTGTTCATAATGTTGAAGTGACACGGTAGGGGTAGCAGGTGTGAGGGGATTCTCCTTATTTTAGAAGAAAATCATAAAAATAGTTTTGAATGAGGTTTACGAGAGGCAATCAATAATCAAGTTAAAGTTTTAGCTCTATCAAGGTATGAAAACACTAGGTCTAACGAGAATAAGAAATATCATACTAATAAGGACTCTTCTATAATCATTAAACAAACATATTTACATTTCTTCTTCTCCAAAGCATGATATCTTGGCAAGGTTCATACATAGAATACACAAGAAAGTGTAAAGGTTTGATTTTATCAATTTCTATATTATAGTAATAAGGACTCCTCTATAATCATTAAATAAACATATGTACATTTCTTCTTCTCCAAAGCACTATATCTTTGCAAGGCTCATACATAAAATACATAAGGAAGTGTAAAGGTTTGATTCCATCAATTTCTTCCATGTGCTTGGTGCTTGGGGAACAAAACCACATCCCAAAGCTAATGGAGCTACTCATTAGAAAAGTGGAATGTTGAGAACGAAAAGGGGATGCTTACTATATATCTAATCCCCTAAGGTAGGTCGCCATATTATTTCATGGACCTAATGATCATCACAAGGCAAGACATGGCAAAGTTCATTAAAGTGGAAGAGAGGCAATAATGCCTCAAGGAATGCTAGTATTCTCACACACTTCTACTTTAGAGAAGGAGCAAATTCATATGGTGTCGGAAATTATATCAAGAAGCAAAGGTGGGATAATCTCGATTGAGACCCAAGTTGGTAGTGAAATGGTATGTGAAATTAAGTTTGGGGGGTAAGATCTTGCACTGTAGTCTCTATGATTCTTGTGTGAGTTATTTTTTTGGGGGAAAGATGAAGTGTGGAAGTGGGGATGTAATTAGTCTCACCCTAGAGGATTTATTCTTGCAGTTCCAGTGCTCGCTCTATGTCATTTAGTGGAAGTTATGTGTTCATTTCTTTAGTATCCTGTAGAGGTGACTTGAAGATTGGAGCCATGGCAGAGCATAGTCACCCAAATTGGTGTTTTCCATGTGAAGCAATGGAGCTACATCGTGTCATGAGGAGACAAGAAAGACTTTTTGTCGGCGATCAAATGGCCATCACCAATTTGTAGAATAGAACCTCAAATCTAGAAGCAGCGCAAATTACAGGTTATGTAGAGATATTAGAAATAGTAGCTCGGCAAAAAAGGTAGATAAAGAAGCTCAAGGTTGAATGCAATATGTTATTTCAATTAGTACTAGATCTAGCCATAAGCTCTTCAATTATGGATTCAAACCCAAGGATCTTAGTTGGCTCCACTCAAGACATGGAAAAAGAAGAAGATATAATCCAACAAGCTCATGGAGACCTAGAAAAGGAAAAGAAGGAAGAAGAGATGAAGCCGGGAACAAAAAACAATGGACACAACTTCCCTTAAGTTCAAGGTAAACTATGTTTTGCAAAATAGGATTGTTATTAAACCAATATATTAGGAATTACACCAAAACAACAATGTGGATTAATTTTGTCTCAAGCAAAATAGCTCAATATGTAGGGCCTCATTTTGAATTTTGGACATTTTCTAAAAGCTCCTCCCTATTTGTGTTACTATGTTGTAGGTGCAGCAATGACAACTTTTTAATACAAATATTAACCATTTCAATATAAAAACTAAAAAATAAATAGAAAACAAATGAAGTGATAGGTTGGAGTCATATGATTCCAGTTGTTCAACCTCTCATTTCAAGGTTCTCATCATTTATAAAGGGGTAATAATTTGCACCTTGCACTCCACTTTGAATAAGATGTGTAAGAAGTGCATATTTATAAATTGAATGCCTAAAGTCAAATATTAAAAAAAAAAAAGATTGAATGGACTTAATAGACATCTAGTTAAATGGATGTGGTGCACTTTATAGTTTAGTACATGGATGAGGTGTGTAATGTAACAAGTAGTGTCGTGACAAAGTGGTTAAAATGGTTGCATGTATGCACTTTTTCTAAAACAAGCTTATACATTATGTATCACTAAGAAAACCTAAATTTCAAAAATCTTTATATCATGTTTCATTGTAGTAGTCAATATCCAAGATATTCATATCATTTAGTTTGGATTTTGTCTTAATTTCATTACGTCTAGAGCCGCATTCACTTGCCCATTGTGAGGTAAATCACCACTAATGAATGAAGATAATGTTGACATACCACCAATTTTAACACATAAAAATTAAAAAAAAAATGATATACTTTACTAATATTATTATTAAGTCAATCATTTCAACGAGATAATTAAACATATATACATTATTGATACATCTTAACCATAAATAATCAAGCATCAAGATGATCGAATCCTTGAGGTAAAAACATTTCCTCAAGTTTTTGCACCATTCAAAAAGTTTACACCTCAAGGACTTTGATCCCTCTCGGTGCTTATAAATGTAAATACATCTTAACCTCGAATCTATAAAATCTTTGAGGTGTAAACATTTCCTCAAGTTTTTCACTATTAAAAAGGTTTACACTTAGAAGACTTATATCCCTCTCCACGCTTGACAAATCCAAAGTTAAAATGGACCTAAGCTTGTAATACTCAATATCCAAATTAACGATCATTCGTATATTTTGCTTAAAAATAGTAAAAAATATTTAGGTTAAGGGGAAAATAAATAAATATATGTTTATTAAGTTAATTGTGGTTTAAATTCCATGCCTTAATTGTGGTTTTAAGTTAATTGTGTTATGTTATTAATCTCTCCCATGGGACTATTGTTTTCATTTTTTCTATTGTTTGGACTTCCATATAGATTAAAAAATATTAATCTTATTTATTTAATTAAATGGTTTTTAATATTTAAAAATAATAATTATAATTCGGTAAAAGAGCTTGATGTGATTGTTTTCTATCATTCCCAATGTTATTTGTCTGTCCAAAAAAAAAATTAAATAACCAAAAAAACTACTAAATAAATGAATTCTTGACTATGTTGACTATGTTGACTATGGTGTGGGGTCGTTGACAACGTTGGTTATTGTGCCCTTTGTCCTTTGTTATCTCGCCTAGGCTTGCATCCAACTATCAAAATTAAGCTCGTCCCAACCCTTCCAAGGGCTTCAAACCCATCCTAGAAGTGTAGATTAAAAAATCCTAGTAAAAAAAAAAACTTCATGAAGGGAAAAACATAACTAAAATATGTCATGTGAAGGGTTGCAGTTCAAACTACCATTCACGAAGAATTCACAAGGATGTGGTTTGATGAGTTGCCCACCCCTACTCACAAGTCACAAGGTCTTTTGAGTTTCCACTATCAACTTTAAATTAATGTTTCACAATGACACATGCTCGAAGCAATATAATCCATCTCAGCGAGGTAAGTGAGGTTTGCAACCTCCAATACTAGACTTCATTGGGAAATGTTAGGATCCTCCCTACGGGTGTAGTGGGGAGTCAAAGGGTCCATTAGAGTAATAACAATGGAGGTTATTCAATATAAGGTGCACTAGGGCCATTATGTTTGTTATTATTAAATAAGGCCCACTACGGTAGTTAGTATGGAATAAGTGTAATGTGGACTCATTAAAGAAGGTCCACTAGGCAATTGAGAGGTTGTCATAATTAGGGTTCTATTCTTGGTTATAAATAAGGACAGATTCCTCCTTATGGAATGTGTGGAAGAATATTGTATTTGGAGTTGAGCTCATTGAGAAGTTGTCCAGCCTTAAGAGGAAAGTGAACAAGGATGGATTCCATACAAGGAAACTTAATAACCAATTGAAAATGATGCTCCAAAGACTAATATTGGTCATGTGGATCCAAATATGTAGATCCCTTCATATCCAAAAAATCATCTCCATAACACACTAATACTAGAGAATATGGAAAAATAGTATTCAGAGAAGGCGCTTGACTGCTCTCCATAATGTGCTCTACATAAGGTGGAGTAGAGTCATCAAATAAAAGATGGAAGTGGTTGTCATTCGAGAAATGACAACTATCCATATACCAATCATCACAATTGGCCTCAAAATAATACCAAGCATGGGCTTCCTAATTATATTCATCCATATTTCCTTGCATAATAGACCTCTCTTGTGTTGCAAGTGTGAGCTCTTGAACACTTGTCTTAAGTACTTGTCTCACCATGTGAAATTCTCTGTTGAGTTATGTCCGGAAATCTTCCAACTGTCATTGAAATTCCATGAGGACTCAAATATCCATTGGAAACACCACATATACTTTACCAAAACTAAACTCTTAAAATTCAATATGCAATGGCATTGATATGGTGGCAATCTGATCAGCCTGTCAAAAGTTATGAGCTTTGCAGTCCCAGCAACGTCACAAAAAACCCGAAAAATGGTTGATTTTAAATTAGCAATATCTTCACTTCCAAGAGCTCTAATTCGAAGAATTTTTTTTTTTGAAATTGTGAGAAGAATTCAGATATGTAATTGTTTTTGGCAAATTCGACCCTAGATGCTACAGATATCACCAAAACACATGGTCGTCCACGGGAAAACCCTGAAAGTTAATAGATTTTAAAATAATGATAACTTCACTTCCCAGACTTTGTTTCAGATGATTTTTTTTTTTAATTGGTTTTTTTTTCCGAGAGGAACTCGGATCTACAACCATTTTCTACAAAGTCCCCACAAAAATCTACAAGATTTTTCCAGAATGTCGCAGCCCTCTTTTGTCTTCTTGAAAAGAAATCTCCAAAAATAGAAAAAAAAAATTGCCCCTTTTTTGTGGCCGAAGAAAGTGCTTTGATACCACTTGTTAAGTACCAAAGACCTAAATATAGAAACACCACAATAGATATAGAGAAAAATATAAAAATACCACACTTTATTATTATGAAAACCCATGAGGTAGGGCAACACCATACAATGGATCCTATTGCGGAAGGGATCCTCTCCTGTTCACTTGTCTTTTCAAGGGGGCAACCTCCTAATGAACTACACACTCCAAATACAATGTTTATTCTTCTTCTCCCATTACATTGCTTGAACCCCTTTATATAGTGCTACCAACCACCTAAGAACATTCTAGAGGACTAACCTTCTAAGAAGTCCTCTTACATTTATTATCTTCACATTAATAATAGTGGGCCTTATTTAATAATATAGTGGATCTAGTCCACCTTAAATTGAATGGCCTCTACTATTATCACTATGGGCCTTTCGGTCCCCCCACTACCTCTCTAGCTACACTACACGATCAGCCACAACCAATCCCTTTTTCAATAACCATTTTGTTTTAGGTAAAACACAGATATTTCAAACCCACTCCTATGTTCTTAACTTGAAGGTCCAAAGCCTGATAGATCTGAATATTTTCTTGCTATGACAGATCCCAAGCGTGGAGGGATGATTTTTACATATTTATTTTTATTCATGTGGCTTTGCAAAAAGTAGTGAGAATATTCTTCAAATGTTGTACATAGAGATAATCTCCTTCACAAAAATTTAGTATATCATCCACAAAGAGTAAATGTGACACGAAGAAATTTGTGCCTATTGAGGTACATTTTAATCAATTGTTTGTGATTGCATTGTGTATCATCCTACTAAGTCCTTTTGTAACCAACAAGAAGAGGAGGGGTGAAAGGGGGAAACCCTGCATAATTCCTTGCTCAACCTTGAAAAAGGAGGTAGCATAACCATTAATCAACAATGTGAAAGAATTTGAGATGATGTAGTTCAAGACCCATGTTACAAAGGTGTGTTCAAATCCCATATGTATAAGAAGAAGCATGATGTAAAGCTAACTAACCCTGTCAAAAGATTTTGACAAATCCACTTTGAAAGTTATGGCCTTTTTCTTTCCTATGTGGATGGAGTAGAGGCCCTCTTGAGCTAGACATATAGCTTGATGAATTTGATGCCCCTTAAGAAAACCAAATTATTCAAAATAGATATTGTCAGAGAGGAGATCCTTTAATTTGATGGCGATCAATTTTGAGATAATTTTATAAATGTTGTTGCAGAGGGAGATGGGTTTGAATAGATCAAAATTACGTGGGTTATCTGATTTTGGAATAACAATGATGAATATTACATTAAAGGCTACTAGGATTTTCCTTGAGGTTCTAAAGTACTTCGCCATCTTGAGTAAGCCATCTCCAAGGAAATCATAGCAGCCAAGATGAAACTCCATTGTAATCCCATCAGGACCCGAGCTCTTATCTTTTTGAAAGTTTCACATAACCCTCATTAATTCCTCTTTTGTGACTTTAGCCATCAATTTCTCATTCCCTTCTTGATCAATAAAATTGGGAAGTGGCTTCCCAAATTAAGAATAATGTTTATCATTTCCTAGGAGTCGACCTTTAAAAGTGTTTGAAAATGAGTGATTCCATGCTCCATGATTTCTTCAAAAGATGTGGCTTGTGAACCATATGGTTTGTCAATGCCCTAGATGGTGTTGACCGCCTTCCCTCTATTAGCAAATTAGTGAAAAAACTTGGCGTTCCCATCGTCAGCCTACAACCAAAGGACGTGACTCTTCAATCTCCATTCCTTTCTTTGTTTAAGAGAATCTTTTGTCTGCCTCGTTCCATGTTTTTAATCTCCTCCTTTTGTTTCTCTATAAAGGGGCTTTGTACCTCATTGCCTTGCCAAGCTTGGAATTTAGATTCAATGTCAAGGAGAGAACCATATTACTTCCTCCTCCTTTCCTTTTTCTAGGTAATGATTACCTCTTTGGCCCTTTTATGTTTGACAAAAACTGAAGTGAAGGAGATTTGGGGGAAGAAGGATTGTAAGGCGTCTAATTTGTTTTGATAAGCACTATAAAAGACAGGTCCTCCAACCAATCGAAGTCGAATTTAAATGGTTTGGGAGGTTTCTTCATACTAGGCATCAATTCTAAAATGATAGGGTTGTGGTTTGAGTCCCCACCTAAGGCTACCCACCGTTAGATTCACAGACTTTCTTGAAGGAAAGCTTCAAAAAAGAGGAACCTATCCAACCATTTTTCCACTCTTACTTCATCATATCTCATATTTCTCCAAGTGGGAGAGTACTTTGCTAGTTGGACATCGTCAAGCCCTGTTTCCTCTAGACCATGGATAAAAAATTCAACGAATAGATCGACTTGTGCGATCGAGCCCCACATTTTGCAATCTCCTAGTGTCAAATTGAAGTCCCCACCAATCACTACCCATCCTATGAGTAAATGAGAGATTTTGAGGGTTTTATTCTAGAATTCTCATCGATCTGTGAAATCCCCATAGATGTTGATGCAAAGGAATACCATATTTAGATCTATGGATAGGAAGGAGGTTCCCAAACCTGATTGGAAATCCCATGAGTTGTGAAGCTAAAGATAGTTTTTCTTCCATCATATAAGGAAGCCACCTGACCTTCTTGAGCATATGTAGCCATGAATTCCCATCTAGGAAGAGAAGCAAAAAAAAAAATCGTTACCTTTTCCCCTTCCATCGTTGTTTCTTGAAGCAACATGATAGAAGAATTATGTAATTCCAGAAGATGCTTGATAACCAATTTTTTTGAGGGAATGTCCAACCCTCAACAATTAAGAGAGAGAATGATCATGAATGCACCTGGCCCAAGGATGATGCTCTAAGGGCCCCAATAAGAGATTGTTGGTGTCTGGAACAAACTTCATAATTCACCTATTTTTGTGTTAGAGAGAGGAAATATTTTTGGCCCCTCTTTGAGGCCTTTGAAAATTTATCATCATACAACCCAAGGCCTCCGTCCACTCCTAGCAAGGGTGGGTTAATTGAATGGGATTGGGATAAAAGGTTATATTTTGGAGCCAGGGAGGGGGGGGGCATTGTAGGTTTTTGGGAAGGGATGGGAGAGTTTGGAGGTCGGCCCAAAAGAGAAGAAGAGTCCATGAAGGGTTCAAGTCTTAGAGTATTTGAGAGGGGGGTCAAGGGATCTGACTGATGGCCAGGAAGATCTGAGAGACTTAAAAGAGAATTATTTCTCGGGTCCTTCTTCAGACCTAACATATGTTCCACAGAGGATTCAAAGCATGGTCCTAAACTAGTAGGAAGATTTAATAGAGGGGAAGAAGGGATTCACTTACCCAATATAGGAACTGAATAAAGTCTCCAACATTATGACTAACAGTGGAAATTTACATAATCAAATTCTCAACTTCTATAGAGTGGAATGTCTCAAAGAGACACAGATATTTGAAAATCTAAGAATCAAGCTAATGAAAAGAGTGGTTGACCTTACCTTCTTGAAGAGATGTTGTGACTCTAGTGTTTTTAAAATATATTTTCTCCCAAACTCAATGACTACTTCCCTTAATGTAGTTTACCCTTTTCTCATTCCCTCAATGGTCACTTGCTCTTCCATTTTATATATATGAAACTCAACACTCTTTTTCTACCATTTGAGATTCTTATGTCCCCGATGATAAGTGGAGTGTCCACTTGAAATGTTTGACATTTCGAAATTGTAATGTCCCCACTTTGGGACATCATTATATTACAGAGTGTTATGATGACCAGAGTTGTCAAATGGAGGTTATAGCGAGTACATGGGCTATTGAAGGAAATTTTGGGGTTCGGCTTGCATCACTCGTCTTATTTCATCATTATGATGCATTCCACGCAGCTTGGATTTGGTTCCGTTGCATTCCAACGATTTCCATGATTTTGAGTTATTTTGGGCTATAGGTTAATTAAATTCACTAAGGAGGTCATATTGGTCATAATAGTCGGAGGAACTTCTTAGTGTAATAGCTCATTGGAATTGATAGGAACAACACTACAAGATAGGATGATGAGAAGTGACTTTCAGTGCCCAGGGAAGCCACAAGGAGAGATAAGGTACTTTTCAGAGGTAAAATGGTTAATTAATTAAATAAAGTGATTTAATTAATTTATTAATAATTAAATAAAGTAAAGTCACTTTGGAGAGACAAGGTGGGCATGAAGGATAAAAGAGAGACAAGGGCCTCTATTCTCTCATTCATTTTGTTTATCATTTTGATATCTGGCTTCTTGCTAGTGAGCCCATGCCTTGGGGGTTTTGAGGGTTTTGACTTAACAAACCCTAGAGATCAGCTCGGTGGTGAAAGATCCAACCCAACCTGGTTCAAGCTTGGTCACGGAGGTGAAATATTCCTCCCTCACCATTCTACATCAAATCTACTCAGCTTCAGAGGGGTTCTACATCAGCCACAGGTTCAGAGAGAGCTAGGGCGCAACTTCAAGAGTGTTTTTAGCAGGAGGGCACACCATCTTGAGAAGAGGGGTTCTTTCCATGCCTAGGAGGAGGATTTGGAGCAAACATACTTCTGGGTATTTTTTGTAGGGCCTAGGGCGCCCTTTCTATCCTTTCCCA
>SNQJ01S0089026.1:17889-49874 GCA_010110895.2 Picea sitchensis | reverse complement strand
ACACTTATCTTGGTAAAAATATCACCAACTACGTGCAGACCTTCCACGAACCTCCCAACCTTAGACCACACTAATCATCACTCTCAAAAGTGGGTCACCCCCGAGCTAGGACTAAACTCCACCCGGGTAAAGGGATTCCTAACCAGGATGATGTATCTCAGACAATAGGAAAGTCTCCATCACATGTGTCAACTCAAACTAATAGCCTACAACCCCTCATTCCCCACATTCTTGTCCCACCCCAGGAAGTGTGCCCCTTCTCTACTCAATAGTCCTTCAGCTACCCCACTTCCTTTTCAGGCTTGAGAAATAGGCCGGAGAGGAAGTCTCAGAGCGTTGTAGCTATAGTTTATCACCTTCGGGAATCAATTCCCATCAATTCTCTCACCTAGAGATATTTTCTCACAGTCCTGACAACCTGCCTCTTCAATCTCCCACGAGCCTGGTAACCTGCTTCTTCAGTCTAGATCCTAAGTTAGCTAGGTATAGGTATGGGTACTGGTACTAGTATGGGTATGGGTATAGGTACATGGATATTAAGAGAAAGGTACCAAGGACAACTGAATGAGTGAGTGAAAAATGATGGAATCAATGAATGAATGAACTAAGTCCAAGCTATATGTATGCATGTTCCCAACTTGACACTTGTGATGTTGAGAGATACTTTGGTCCACTTGTCCCCATTCTTAGAACTTAGGATAAAATAATTATACAAACTTTATACTTTAAGGAATATTAATATAATATTCCTTTTTGGCTTAAGCTCCCTAGCTTAGCCCCTTCTCCTTAACTTTTATTCCCCCCCCACCTTTCCCTAACTAGTGGAGTTTATTCCCCCATAATATTTTATCGTGGTCAGTCTACACGCAATGATGTATTATATTAATGATAAGACATATACAAAAATAGGCTCACTCGCCTTTAGCATCTAGGCTCTCTGGCCTAATTCCACACATAAGCCTCCTAGATTATAATAACTGGCTCAACAGCCTATAAAACAAAACATATACACACAGGATCCTTGGCCTCAAAATCGTGCGCACTTAGGTTGGTTGCATAAGGTATCCTGGAATGTGTACACTTCATCATTTTAGTGCACAGTACATGTGTGCACTATACCATGGAAGGTGGATACAAAAATGATGTCAAACAACTCACCAACTTAAGTACATTTGCATTTACCTTTACAGTTGGAATTCAGTCTAGGGGTCTTACAATCCCCTCCCCTTATTTATGCACTGTCCTCAATGCATTATGCATTGATTAAAAAAGGATCTAGGGAAGGATAAGAACAACTTAGAACTCGCAAAGCCAACTCAGGATGCTCAAAATGGCTTAAGCAGACAAAGAAAGGGAAAAAATTCAAATTTCACAAAACTCAGTAAAAATGGCATGATCGCGAAGAGCGTGTCGAAATATTTCTAAAAATGCAAATGACTCATCAAATGGAGTTACAGACCAAAATATATTCACAGTCAAAGTTTTGGTCAACCTAGCCCAGTCAGTAGGGATGAGTCAACATCCGTACTACTGACGTCAACATTAGTATGAATGACATCATATTCCATACAACATACATGGAAAATGAAGAGGGAGACATGTTTCATGCTGACGTCAGCATGATGATGTGGCAGTACAAGAGGCTGCCATGTGTCACTCATTTTTGGACTTTTTGGGTCGACTTGTGGACCAATGAAAAGTTGCCATGTGGCAGGCTGACGTGAAATCTGTACGACACGTGGCAGGGTGATGTGGAATAAAGGAGATGTGGTAGGATGAATGTGCAAAGAGGTGACATGGGCCAATGGTTGGCTTCCACGTGTCTCAGTCATGGGCTGCCATGTGGAAGTTGGAAAATGCACAATGACACCCAACAATTGAATTTTTTTTTTTTTTTTTTATATTAATAGCCTGCCAAATCTGGTAGGGGTTCCGCCAAATTGGCGACATATTCCACCGACCACTATAAATATTCCCCCACCAGAAACTACACCAAACTGTTAAAACAAACCCAAAAATAAAGGGGAGTCCCATGGGTTCGATCTCGAGACCTCCTCTAACCAAAGCCTTAACATAACATCCGCCCGCCGACTAGGCCAACGAATTCATTACTACAAAACCAACACAATTTTATATAAAAAGGGTTTTTCACCAATGTATGAGCTGAAGGAGAGACTAAGGTGTGGCTGTATGGAATTGGCACAAATTTCGAGAATTTTTCTAGTAATTTATTGCAGAGGCAAGCATAAAAATTGAGACAGGGGTGTCTTTTAGGCTTGAAAGTTCCAGACTCGGATTGAGGCATGGGGATAGTCATTTTTAGGTAATTCGATGCCATGAACACAGTGGTGATGTTTTTTTTCTTATATGAGAAAATATTATGTATCTTAACTCCAAAATGAGGTATACTTATGTATTTTTCCCAATTCTTTTGTGGAGTTAATAAAAAGGCCTACACATTTGAGAGAAGGACTGGGAGATGTAGTCCACTAGGGATGAAATCCGTTATCAAGTTTTTTCGTTCATATTGCATGCTTATATCTCTTTCCTTTTGATCTTTTCCTTCTTTATGGTGTACTTTAGTTTATGCTCATTTAATACAATTCTTTAATAAGTAACCGGATGAAAAGATATCGGATCATGTTGGTATCAGAGCAGTCGTCTTTGATTTGAGTTGTTCAATATGAATTCTTACTAGGGACAAGCATAAGCAGGGTGAAGTAACTCTTAAGAATTTCAATCCCGATGTTCGTCGTGCATCCTGAAGGAAGAAAATGGTAGAAGAGGACAAGCGTGATGAACAAGGGAAAAACTTTCACGTGTTCTTTTATCGCATGTCATACATGGTTTAGAAAATGTATGGAGATTACGATAAGAGGATGAAGAAGAAAGAGAAGAAAAAGGAATCACATGTAGATGATGATGCTTTAGTAAACCAAGGGGCTGGAGGATATCCTCCCGAGCCTCCATATTCACCTTCAAGTTCTAGTTCTTCTTCCTCTGAGCATTCTCATCATTCTCATCATTCTAGCCATAAAGCCTCTTTTAAGAAACCATTATTAAAGCTTGATGTGAAGTTTGACTTACCTATGTTTAATGGAGATGCTAATCCTGAAAAGATAGATAATTGGATCTGATAGGTTGAAGTATATTGTTGTGTTCAACATATTGATGAAGAGAAAGTTAAAGTGAAATTGGATTCTCTTCAGTTGGAAGGAATCACTCTCGTATGGTGGGAGAGAAATCTCCAAGACATAAGTAAGTGTGGTAATATTCTTTCCTCATGGTCAGAATTTAAATCATAGATAATGAAGCAGTTCTATCCATTAGGGTATTTACACAAAGCGATGATGGAATGGAAAACTTTAAGGAAACGTAAAGGTCAAATTGTACAAAGTTTCACAAAATAATTTAGGAAGAAATCTCTTGCATTGAACATTCCTTTGTATTCTTATGAAACATTATGAAACTTTAATTAAGTATATTGGTGCACTTCATAGTTATATTCGTCATACTTTTCTCTTGTTTAACCCCACTAGTCTTGACGAAGTTTGTGTGCAAGCCACTCACCTTGAGAACATGGGGAAACATGTTCAAGAAGATCCCACGAAGAAACCTTCCAATTTCCCACAAAATACTTTCAATAAGTTGAAAAGGAAGGACACGAAGACCACTACATTAATGAGAGAAGGAGGAAAACCAACTTGCACTCATTGCAGGAAGAGAGGTCACGATGGAGAAGATTGTTGGAAACTACATTCAGAAAAGAAATCAAAAGAATTCGGTGGAAAGGGGAAGATGTAGACCATTTCTACAATGCAACACGATCTTGGTTCTGATTCAGGAGATGAAGGAAATATCACAGCCATTGGAGTACAAGGTAAATATTCTCTTCAGGCTAGTTAAATTTCCAATAATGAATCTCATATTGATGAACGAAAGAGGAATACGTTATTTCATATAAGAATGGTATCTAAACATACTAAGATAGATACATTATTCGATCCAGGTTCCCAAGTAAACTTAATATCTGAAGCACTTGTCAAGAAGATGGGTCTTGAAACAAAACCACATACAAAGCCTTATCCTCTTGGTTGGGTATGTGATAAAGAAAAACTTAATGTCACCAAACAATGTAGGTTCTGATTTGCTATTGCTTCGAAATTGATTGATGAAGTGGATTTTCATGTTGTACCACTTGATATATGTGGTATAGTGTTGGGGAGTCCTTATCTTTATGATAGAAAATTAGTCTTCTTTCGTCATGAGAAAAAATACCATCTTACTAAAAGGGGAGTGGAATATATTATTAGAGCACACAACATGAGGGTAAATACGACACTTGTTAGTGCAGGGCAGATGAAAAGACTCATAAAAAATAATAAGAGATATGTACTCATGATCATCAGAGAGAAAGATATTGAGACATCCGATGCTTTCCAAGGGTGTGATCCATCTCATAAACAAGAATTAATTTATATTGTTTCTAAGTATGATGATATTTTTCAGGAACCAGATGGACTATTTCCTAAGAGGGAAATTGAACATGAGACACATCTTCAACAAAATTCTCCTCTTCCTAATATGGGCATGTACATGATGTCAGTTTTGGAGATGACAGAGATCAAGAAGTAGGTTCAGGGATTATTCTATCAAGGGGTCATTAGGCGTAGTTCATCTCCTTGCAGTTCTCCAATCGTGATGGTGCCAAAGAAAGATGGCACATGGTGAATGTGTATCGATTACCGAGATTTAAATAAAATCATGGTGAAAAATTGATACCCTCTTCCTTGCATAGATGATTTGCTTGATCAGTTAAAGAATGTTGTTTATTTCACTAAGTTGGATTTGCACAGTGGATATCATCAAATTAGGGTCACAGAACATAATGCATGGAAGAATTCCTTTAAAACCAAACAAGGATTGTTTGAATGGTTAGTTATGTCATTTGGGCTTTGTAATTCTCCAACAACTTTCATGCATGTGATGAATGATGTATTCATGCCTTTCCTGGATGACTTTTTGATTGTGTATTTAGACAACATTATTGTTTTTAGAGGGACTTGGGATGAGCATGTGAGGCATGTAAAGCAGGTATTGGATACTTTGCAAAGGGAAAAGTTGTATGTGAAAATGTCTAAATGTGAATTTGGCAAGACTGCACTTGTATACTTAGGTCATATCGTGGGAGGAGGACAATTGAAAATTGGTCCTTCCAAAATTGATATAATTGTAAAATGGCTTGAGCCAAAGAGTGTAACCGAAGTCTGAAGCTTCTAAGGTATAGTCCATTATTGGAGGAGATTCATTTTGAACTTCTCCTTTATAGCAGATCCTTTGCATGCCTTAACCAATGTCAAGAACACTTTTCAGTGGGAAGGATAGCAAAAACATATTTCAACATTTTGAAGGATAAGATCGGTACCGCACTAGTATAATCACTGCCGAATCTTCAACAACCTTTTGAGATCGAGACAAATGCCAATAGATACGTCATGGGTGCAGTATTGATGCAATATCATAAGCCTATCTGTTATCACTCTGAAAATTTTAACCAAACTGTTATTAACTATCCTACATATGATAAAGAGTTGTATGCATTAGTTCAGAGCGTAAAGAAAAGGAAGCACTACTTGTTAGGGAAGGAAACAATTATACATACAAATCACCAGCCCTTATAGTATCTCCAAGCATAGACCAAACTGCAAAAATATTGACACTACAGATGGATGGTTTTTCTACAACAATTTCATTTGGTAATAAAGTACAAGAAGGGTACAAGTAACAAGGTGGCCAATATGATTTCTAGACCTCCTATTGTTGCTTCTATTATTTTGAGGAATACTTATTTATCTCATGATATATATGTAGACAAATATGACATCGATGGAGATTTTAAAGAAGTATATGAGAATCTAACCCATGGTGCACAGTTAGAGAACTATTGTTTGTAGGGAAAACTACTCTACCATCTTGGGAAGCTATGTATTCCTACAGGTGAAAAAGTCTATGTAATACGAGAAGTTGACACATCTTTTGTGTTTGAGAATTCTAGGGTAGGAAAAACTATGGCTCATTTGCAGAGGTTTTGTTTGCAGAGGTTTTGTTACTGGCCTCAAATCAAAGCAATTGTAACTAAATATGTAAAGGGGTGTGTGATGTGTTCTACTTGTAAGCCCACTAATATAAAACTAGGGCTATACTCACCACTTCTTGTTCCATCCCATCCATGGGAAATCATTTCCATGGATTTTGCAGGGGGTTTACCAATGACCATAAGGGGGTCATGATTATTTGTATGTTGTAGTGGATAGGTTCAACAATATGTGTAACTTGATTCCATGTAAAAATAAGATTACTGCTGAGAAGACTGCTAATCGCTTCTTTCAGTATGTTTGGGTTCACTTTGGGTTACCCACATCCATTGTCTCAGATTGAGATACTCGATTCCTTGGGGATTTTTGGACTAGCTTGTGGAGAATGATGGACACCAAATTGAAGAGGAGCATTGCTTTCCATCCACATATCAAGATACAGACAAAGGCAATAAACAAAATAGTGGTACTTTTTCTTCACGGCTACTGCAACAAGCATCCCAAGTTATGGTATGAACAAATACCCTATGTACAACATGCTTATAACCGAGCTTTACATTTTTCCACTCAAAGTTCACCTTTTAAGACATGTTTTGGGTAGCTTCCCAAGGTTCCATTAGATTTGATGTATGGGAGAGATGATGATGTGAATGAAGAATGAACAGAGGAAATATCCTGCAAGTTCATCCAGAGGATCCAATAGATACACCAGGCAGTCAGGGAACAATTGGAGAAAATTCAAGCACAGTATAAAGCTTGACATGACAAGCACATGGTTGATCATGAGTTCTAGGTTGGAGACTGGGTATGGCTTCACATCAACAAGGAACAATTGAAGGGTGAAGGAAAGAAACTCAATCCCATTCATTCTGGACCCTTCACTATTTTGGAGAAAATTGGTACTAATTATTTTCGTTTAGATATTCCACCTTATATGAAGATTTACTCCATTGTGAACGTAGAGAAATTAAAACTGTTTGAGACTCCCATGATCATGGATCAGGATGAGGAATTTTCAATACCTTAAGTTGATGAGTTTTAACCTGAGTACTTGGATGAGTTACATGAATATAACATTCTAGACAAAAGGATGAGGACTTCATGCAGGGGTGATGTTGATTATATTCAAGTAGGCTTAAAGGGAACACATCCAAGTAGGGGAAATTGGATTGAGAAGGACAAAGTGAGGGGACTCTTCCCTCCCTTACCTTTTGATGGATGAAAGATTTTGGTGGTCCAAAAAGATCTTAGTGGGAAGACGTGATCCAAAAAGGATCCAAAGAAGGATAAGAACAACTCAGAACTCACAGAGGAAACTCAGAACACTCAGAATGGCTTCAGTGGACAGAGAAAAAGAAAAAATTCAAAGTTCCCAAAAATCAGTGAAAATGGAATGATCATGAATATCACGTTGCAAGATTTCTAACGACGCGAAAAACTCATCAAATGGAGTTACGGATCAAAAGATATTTGCAGTCAAAGTTTTGGTCAACCTAGCCCAGTCACCAGGGATGAGTCAACATCCGTACTACTGATGTCAGCATCAGTACAAATGCCATCATCATTTGTATAACATACATGGCAAGTGCAGAGGGTGACATGTGTCATGCTGACATCAATAGGATGATGTGGAAACATGAGAGGCTGTCACGTGTCACCCATTTTTGGACTTTTTAGGCCGACTTGCAGACCAATGAAAATTTTCCATGTGACAATCCATATAGGACACATGGAATCTATACACTACATGGTAGGATGACGTGGAATCCGTACGACACGTGGCAGGGTGACATGGAAGACAGGTGACATTGCAGGCTAACTGTGCAAAGAGGTGATGTGGGACAATGGTTGGTTGCCACATGACCTAGTCATGGGCTGCCATGTGGCAATGGGAAAATGCCCAATGATGATAAGAAATTGAAAAATAATATATATATATATATATATATATATATATATATATTAATAGCCCGCCAAATCTAGCGGCGATTCCACCAGATTGGCGGCATATTCCACTAGCGGCTATAAATACCCCCCCACCAGAACCTCCACCAAACTGTTAAAACAAACCAAAAAATAAAGGGGAGGCTTGTGGGTTCGACCCTGATACCTGCTCTAACCAAAGCCTTAAAATAACATCCACCTGTCGATTAGGCCAATGAACTCATTACTACACAAACACCACAATTTTATATAAAAATGGGGTTTCCACTAGTGTACAGGATGAAGGGGAGACCAAGGCACGACTGTACGGAATTGGCATGCATTTCGAGAATTTTTCCAGTCATTTATTGCAGAGGCATGCACGAAAATCGAGACAAGGGTGTCTCTTGGGCCTGAAAGTGACATACTCAGATTGATGCATGGAGACAATCATTTTTAGGTAATTAGATGCCACGAACGCAGTGGTGATGTTTGTTTTTTGATGTGAGAAAAGCTTCTGTAGCTTAACTCCAGAGTGAGGTATACTTATGTATTTTTCCCAATTCTTTTGTGGAGTTAATAAAAAGGTCTACCCATTTGAGATCAGGACCCAAAGACGTAGTCCACTAGGGACGAACTCTGTTATCAAGTTTTTGTGTTCATATTGCATTCTTATGTCACTTTCCTTTTGATATTTTCCTTCTTTATGGTGTACTTTAGTTTATGCTCATTTAATACAATTCTTTAATAAGTCACTTGACGAAAAGATCCTAAATCATGTTGGTATCAGAGTAGTTGTCTTTGAATTGAATTGTTGAGTATGAATGATTACTAGGGCCAAGAATAAGTAGGGTGAAGGAACTCTTAAGACTTTCAATCCCGAAGTTTTCCGTGGATCTCAAAGGAAGAAAATGACAGAAGAGGAAAAGAGTGATGAATAGGAGAAACAATTTCACATGGTATTTTATCGCATGTCAGACATGGTCGAGAAAATGTATGGAGATTACGAGAAGAGGATGAAGAAGAAAGAGAAGAAAAAGGAAGCACATGTAGATGATGATTCTTCGGTAAACCAAGGGGCTGGAGGAGATCCTCTTGAGACTCCATATTCACCTTCAAGTTCTAGTTCTTCTTCCTTTGAGCATTCTGATCATTCTCCTCATTCTAGCCATAAAGCCACTTTTAAGAAACCATTATTAAAGCTTGATGTAAAGTTTTCTTTACCTATTTTTAATGGAGATGTTAATCCTGAAAAGATAGATAATTGGATCTGACAGGTTGAAGTATATTTCTATGCTCAACATATTGATGAAGAGGAAGTTAAGGTGCAACTGGCTTCTCTTCGGTTGGAAGGCATCGTTCTTGTTTGGTGGGAGAGAAAGCTCTAGGACAGAAGTAAGTGTGGTAATATTCTTTCCTCATGGTCATAATTTAAATCAGAGATAAGGAAGCATTTCTATCCATTAGGGTATTTACATAAAGTGATGATGGAATGACAAACTTTAAGGAAAATTAAAGGTCAAACTGTACAAAGTTTCACAGAACAATTTAGGAAGAAAGCTCTTGCATTGAACATTCCTTTGGATTCTTATGAAACTTTAATTAAGTATATTGGTGCACTTCATAGTTATATTCTTCATACTTTTCTCTTGTTTAACCCCACTAGTCTTGATGAAGTTTGTGTGCAATCCACTCACCTTGAGAACATAGGGAAACATGTTCAAGAATATCCCACAAAGAAAACTTCCAATTTACCACAAAATACTTTCAAGAAGTTCAAAAGTAAGGAAAAGAAGACTACTACAATAACGAGAGAAGGAGGAAAACCAACTTGCACTCATTGCAAGAAGAGTGGTCACAATGAAGAACACTGTTGGAAACTGCATCTAGAAAATAAATTGAAACAGTTGGGTGGAAAGGGGAAGACGAAGACCATTGCTACAGTGCAACAAAATCTTGGTTTCGATTCAAGAGATGAAGGAAAGATCACAACGGTTGGAGTACAAGGTAAATATTCTCTTCATGCTAGTTCAAGTTCCAATAACGAATCTCATATTGATGAATGGAAGAGGAATGAGTTATTTCATATAAGAGTTGTATCTAAGCATACTAAGATAGATACATTATTCGATCTGGGTTCAAAAGTAAACTTAATATCCGAAGAACTTGTAAAAAATATGGGTCTTGAAATGAAACCACATCCGAAGCCTTATCCTCTTTGTTGGGTATGTGATAAAGAAAAACTTAATGTCGCCAAACAATGTAGGTTCATATTTTCTGTTGCTCCAAAATTGATTGATGAATTGGATTTGGATGTTGTACCACTTGATATATGTGGCATAGTGTTGTGGGGTCCTTATCTTTATGATATAAAAGTAGTCTTATTTCATCATGATATCAAATACCACCTTACTAAAGGGGGAGTGAAATATATTGTTAGAGCACACAAGATGAGGGTAAATACAACACTTGTTAGTGCAGGGAAAATGAAAAGAATCATAAACACTAATAAGAGATATGTACTCATGGTCGTCAGAGAGAAAGAGGTTGAGACATCCAACACTTTCCAAAGGTGTGATCCATCTCATAAAAATGAATTAATTGATATTTTTTCTAAGTATGATGATATTTTTCAGGAACCAGATGGAATACCTCCTAAGAGGGAAATCCAACATGAGATACATCTTCAACATGATTCTCCTCTTCCTAATGTGGGCATGTACAGGATGCCAATTGTGGATATGGAATATATCAAGAAGCAGGTTCAGTGCTTATTGGATCAAGGGTTCATTAGGCCCAGTTCATCTCCTTGTGGTTCTCCGATCATAATGGTGCCAAAGAAAGACAACACATGGTGAATGTGTGTCGATTACCGGGATTTAAATAAAATCACGGTGAAAAATCAATACCCTCTTCCTCACATAGATGATTTTCTTGATCAATGAAAGAATGTTGTTTATTTAACTAAGTTGGATTTGTGTAGCGGATATCATCAAATCAGGGTTGCAGAACAGGATGCATGGAATATTGCCTTTAAAACCAAACAAGGATTGTTTAGGTGGTTAGTTATTCCATTTGGGCTTTGTAAGTCTCCGACAACATTCATGTGTGTGATGAATTATGTATTCAGGCCTTTCCTGGATGACTTTGTGATTGTATATTTATATGACATTCATGTTTTTAGAGGCACTTGGGATGATCATGTGAGGTATGTAAAGAAGGTATTGGATACTTTGCAAAGGGAAAAGATGTATGTGAAAATGTCTAAATGTGAATTTGGCAAGACTGCACTTGTATACTTAGGTCATATCATGGGAGGAGGACAATTGAAAATTGATCCTTCCAAAATTGATGTAATTGTAAAATGGCCTCAGCCAAAGAGTGTAACCGAAGTTCGAAGATTCCTAGGTGCAGTCCAATATTGGAGGAGATTCATTCCCAACTTCTCCTTTATGGCAACTCCTTTTCATGCCTTAACCAATGTGAAGAACAATTTTCAGTGGGAAGGAAAGAAACAAAATGATTTCAACATTTTGAAGGAAAATATCAGTACCGCACCAGTATTATCACTGTCAAATATTTAAAAACCTTTTGAGATCGAGACAAATGCCAATGGATATGCCATGGGTGCAGTATTGATGCAATATCATAAGCCTATCTGTTATCACTCWGAAACTTTTAACCAAGATTTTGTTAAGTATCCTACATATGATAAAGAGTTGTATGCATTAGTTCAGAGCCTAACAAAATGGAAGAAATACTTGTTAGGGAAGGAAACAATTATACATACAGATCACCTACCCTTACAATATCTCTAAGCAGAGACCAAACTGCAAGAATCCTGACACTATAGATGGATGGTTTTCTACAACAATTTCATTTGGTAATCAAGTACAAGAAGGGTACAAGTAACAAGGTACCCGATATGATTTCTAAACATTCTATTGTTGCTTCTATTATTTTGAGGAATACTTCTTTATCTCATGATAGCTCTGTAGAGAAATGTTCCATCGATGAAGATTTTAAGGAAGTATATGAGAAGCTAACCCATGGTGCATAAATAGAGAACTATTGTCTCCAGGGAAAAATACTCTACCATCTTGGGAAGCTATGTATTCCTACAAGTGAACGAGTCCATGTAATATGAGAAACTCACACTTCTCTTGTGTCTGGGCATTTTGGGGAAGGAAAAATATGGCTCATTTGCAGAGGTTTTGTTACTAGCATCAAATGAAAGAAATTGTAACTAAATATGTAAAGGGGTGTGTGATGTGTTCTACTTGTAATCCCACTAATAGAAAAATGGGGCCATACTCACCACTTCCTATTCCATTCCATGCATGGGAAAGAATTTCCATGGATTTTGCAGGGGGTTTACCAATGGCCAGAGGGGGTCATGATTATTTGTATGTTGTAGTGGATAGGTTCAACAAGATGTGTATTTTGATGCCATATAAAAAGAAGATCACTGCTGAGAATACTCTTAATCTCTTCTTTCAGTATGTTTGGGTTCATTTTGGGTTACCCACATCCATTGTCTCGGATCGAGATACTCGATTCCTTGCAGATTTTTGGACTATCTTGTGGAGAATGATGGACACCAAATTGAAGAGGAGCACTCCTTTCCATCCACAAACTGACGGAGATATAGAGGTGGTAAACAGAAAAATGGTAATTTTTCTTCGAGGCTACTACAGAAAGAATCCCAAGTTATGTCATGAAAATATACCCTATATACAACATGCTTATAACCGAGATTTACATTTGTCCACTCAGAGTTCACCTCATGAGACATGTTTTGGGTACCTTCCCAATGTTACTTTAGAATTGAATTATGGGAGAGATGCCGATGTTAATGAAGAATGAAGAGAGGAAAGAGCCCGCAAGTTCATCTAGAGGATCCAACAGATACACCAGGGAGTCGGGGAATAGTTGGAGAAAATTCAAGCACATTATAAAGCTCGACATGACAAGCACAGGGTTGATCATCCATTCCAGGTTGGAGACCAGGTATGGCTTCACATCAGTAAGGAACGACTGAAGGGTGAAGGAAAGAATCTCAATATCATTCGTTATGGAACCTTCACTATTTTGGAGAGAAGTGGTATTAATGTTTTTCGTTTAGATCTTTGACCTTATATGTAGATTTACTCCATTGTGAACGTAGAGAACTTGAAAATGTTTGAGCCTCCCACGATCATGGATCAAGATGAGGAAGTTTCAATACCTTCAGTTGATGATTTGACACTTGACTACTTGGATGAGTTACATGAAGATATCATCCTAGAGAGAAGGACGAGGACTTCACACAGGGGTGATGTTTACTATCTTTGAGTAGGCTTAAAGGGCACACATCCAAGTAGAGAAAAGTGGATTGAGAAGGAAAAAGTGAGGGGACTCTTCCCTCACTTACCTGTTGATCAATGAAATATTTTGGTGGTCCAAAACTATCTTAGTGTGAAGGCGTGATCCAAAAAGGATCCATAGAAGGCTAAACAACAACTCAGAACTCACAGAGGCAATTCAGGACGCTCATAATGGATTCAACAGACAGAGAAAGGGAAAAAATTCAAAGTTACCAAAACTCAATGAAAATGGAATGATCGTGAAGAGCGCGTCGTAAGATTTCTAACAACGTGAACGACTCATCAAACATAATTACGGATCAAAATATATTTGCGGTCACAATTTTGGTCAAACTAGCTCAGTTAGCAGGGATGAGTCAACATCTGTACTGCTGATGTCAGCATTAGTACATATCACTTCATTGTCTGTACACAATACATGAAAAGCGTAGAGGGAGACACGTGTCATGCTTACATTAGCATGATGACATTGCAGCATGAGAGGCTCCCACTTGTCACTCATTTTTGGACTTTTTGGGTCGACTTGTGGACTAATGAAAATTTTCCACGTGGCAGTCCATATAGGACACGTGGCATCCGTACACTACATGGCAGGCTGACATGGAATCCATACAACACATGGAAGATAGGTGACATGGAAAGATGAATGTGCAAAGAGGCGACATGGGCCAATGGTTGGCTACCACGTGGCAGTGAGAAAATGCCCAATGACACCCAACAACCGAAAAATAAAAAATATATATTAATAGCCCTCCAAATATGGCGGCAATTCTGCTAGATAGGTGACATATTTCACCAACCTCTATAAATATTCCCTCACCAGAACTACCGCCAAACTTTTAAAAAAATCTCGAAAATAAAGGGGAGTTCCATGGGTTGGACCCCGAGACCTCCTCTAACGAAAACCTTAAAATAACATCTGCTTGCCAATTAGGCCAATGACCTCATTACTATAAAACCACCAAAATTTTATATAAAAAGGGGGTTTCCTCCAGTGTATGGGATGAAGTGGAGACCAAAGTGTGACCATACGAAATTGGCATGCATTTCGAGAATTTTTCCAGTCATTGCTTGCAGAGGAAGACACAGAAATTGAGACAGGGGTGTCTCTTGGGCCTGAAAGTGCTAGACTCGGATTCAGGCATGGAGACAGTCATTTTTAGGGAATTCGACGCGACAAACGTAGTGGTGATGTTTTTTTTCTGATATAAGAAAATCCTATGTATATTAAATCCAGAATGAGGTATACTTATGTATTTTGCCCAATTCTTTTGTGGAGTTAATAAAAAGGCCTACCCATTTGAGAGCAGGACCCAGAGACGTAGTCCACCAAGGACGAACTCCATTATCAAGTTTTTGCGTTCATATTGCATGATTATATCTCTTTCCTTTTGAATGTTTCCTTCTTTATGGTGTACTTTAGTTTATGCTCATTTAATACAATTATTTAATAAGTCACCGGATGAAAAGATCCCAGATCATATACACATATACATCTAAAATTTCAAAATCCCTAAAAAATGTGTGAGTGTTCTTCCTACATTGCATCCTCATGCTCCCAAGTAGAATCCTCAGGACTGTATCAGGTCCATTGGACCTTTACAATCCCTATGGATTGATTCCTAAGTTGTTTGATTTTTCAGTCCAAAATACATACCAGATGTACTTGGATAGCACCTTCTTTCTCCACCTGAATTACATTCCAATCAATTACATGATTAGCATCAGGTATATATTTTTTGAGAAATGATACACGTAATACATTATGAACAAACATATATGTAGACAATGCAATCATATACGCTACTGGACCAATCCTTTCTAGGATTTCAAATGGTCCACAATATCTAGCTTCCAACTTGGAATAGTTTTCCAACTTTTGTGAACTTTTGTTGGCCTTAACCTTCAAGTATACATGATCACCCACTTTAAACTCCTTGTGAGTTCTACCCTTGTCAACATAGGTTTTCTTCCTATCTTGTGAAACCTTTAAATTCTGTTTAATTTTCAACATTTGCTCTTCCATTTCCTTGAGTAATTATGGCCCAACTACTGCTCTATATTTTGGGTTGTCCCAACTTACCGATGTGTTGCACTTTCTTCCATAAAGTGCCTCAAATGGGCTCATCTTTAGAGATTCTTGGTACCCATTGTTATAAGAAAAATCTACTAAGTGTAGGTAGTATTCCCATTTTTATGGTTTATCCATCACATACATCCTCAACATATCCTCAATCACTTGATTCACCCTCTCTATTTTCCCATTTGATTCTGGATGATACGTTGTGCTAAAATTCAAATTTGTTCCAAATCCTTTGAATAATCCCTTCCAAAAATTTGATGTAACTTTTGGATCTCTGTCATACACAATTTTCTTGGGTATACCATGTAATTGAGAAATTTTTGTCATATAAACATAAAAAATGTTGGCTTCCTTGTGAGTGAGATTTACTGGAACAAAATGGGCATCTTTAGTAAGCTTATCAACCACTACCATAATAGAATTATGTTGCTTGTTTGTTTTGGGAAGTTTGGTGATGAAATCCATTGTTACGACTTCCCATTTCCACTCAAGAATGGGTAATGTCTATAGAAAACCAGTTGGGTGTCGATGCTTAGCCTTTACCTTTTGACATTCCAAACATTTGGCAATAAAACCAACAACTTTGTTCTTCATTCCTAGCCAATAATATTGTCTCTTGACAGCTGCAATAGTTTTTTGATAACCTGGGTTCCCAACATAAGGTACATTATGCATTTCTCTCAATATCAAATATTTCAATTCATAAGAATTTGGTACATAAATTCTGCCCCTATATATGAGAATTTCATCATTTTCTAGCTTATAGTCTTCAATTTTCTGCTGCAAAATACCTTGCTGTAATTTTGCCACTAATTCCTTGTATTTCAAATATAATTTTGTAACCTCTATGATTCCGTCTTTCAAATATGATTGGTACATGCTTATGGCTATAGCATGCAACTCATGCAATCTTTTTCTAAGTGCATCAACCACTTTGTTCTCCTTCCCTTTGATATTCTTTATATCAAAGTCATATTCACTAAGAAATTCTAACCACCTGCTTTGCCTAACATTTAGAGTTGGTTGATCAAATAAATATTTCAGACCATTAGGGTTTGTCCTCAGATTGAACCTTTTCCCCATGAGGTAGTGCCTCCACTTCCTCAAGGCATGCACTATGGATTCCAACTCCAAATCATGAGTGTCATAGTGCCTTTAATGCTCCTTCAACTTCTTTGATTCATAACATACAACAAACACATTTTTATTGAGGAATCCACCAAGTCATTCTTTACATGCATTTGTGCATACAATGAAGTCTTGATTTGGATCTGCAATCCTTAAATTTGGAGCACTAGTTAATAATTGCTTCAAGTGTTGGAAGCTCTTTTCGCAATCCAATGTCCACTAAAACTTCACACCCTTCTTTTTCAAGGAAGTGATTCAGTGTGCAATCTTTGAGAATCCTTCAATAAATCTCCTATAGTAGCCTACAAGGCCCATGAATTATCTGACCTCTATCACATTCTTTGGCACTGACCATCCTCTAATGGATTCTATCTTCTCAGGATACACTGCTATCCCTTCCTCTGAAATTATATGCCCCAAATAATGAATTTGCTTTTGATAAAATGAACACTTTCTCATTTGACATACAACTGATGCTCCATTAATACTTTTAATACCATTCTCAAGTGTTGTTCATGCTCTTCCTCTAACTTAGAATATATAATAATGTCATCTAAAAATACAATGACAAACGTATATAAGTCTTCTCTGAAAATACCATTCATTAAACACATGAAGACAACTGGTGCATTTGAAAACCCAAATGGCACCACTGTGAACTCATAATGACCATTCCTTGTTCTGAAACAAGTCTTGCTGATGTCTTCTTCTTTAATTCTTACTTTATGATAACCATACCTAAGATCAATCTTGGAGAATATTTTTTCATCTTTCAGCTGATCAAATAGGTGATCCATCCTTGGAAAAAGATACTTATTCTTCATAGTTACCTTGCTCAACTGCCTAAAGTCAATGCAAAGTCTCAATGTTCCATCCTTTTTCTTCACAAATAAAACTATGGCACCCCAAGGTGACACACTTGGGCATATATACCCCTTCTTCAGAATATCTTCCAACTGCATTTGCAACTCCTTCAATTCTGGTGTACTCATCCTGTAGGGAGTCTTGGATACTGGCACTATTCTAGGCATCCAATTTATGGAGAAATCAATGTCTCTTTTAGGGGGTAATCTTGGTATTTCCTTAAAAAAATATTCAAACTCTTTTAGGACTACATAATCTTTAATATTTGACACTTTATCTTTAGGTGTTTCCTCCATATGAGATGCAAATATTTGACACCCTTTTCTGTAACATTTCTTCAGCTACAATGCTGAAATTTCTTTGATGGTTACTACCCTGGGAATTCCCTACACTATCCTTAGGTTCCTTTCTTCCTCTGATCCATCTTTAATTTCTTCTTGTCTTCGCAAGATTTTGGGAATGTTGGCCTTGCTTTTTTCTGATCATATAGGAATTTAGCTCGCCTTATGGTCTCATCCAATGTTTTTGGATCATCATATTGTATTTTGTCACTGATGAATGATGGAAATCCACTCAAATACCTCTAAATCGTAACTGTATCATCCTTGATGAAAGAAACATACTTCAAGAGTTCTAAAAACCTTCTTTCATATTCATCTATGGTCATAATCCCAAGTTTGAGTTGAAAGAACTCTTTCATTCTCTTTTCATAGTATATCTTAGTCAAATAATTATTTTCAAATACTTCTTGAATTCCTTCCAAGTAACATTTTTCTCTTTAATGTGTTGCACCTGCACAAGCTGATCCCACCACATGGATGGCTTTCCCTTGACTTGATAGATGGAAATTCTTCCTTTTGCATGAGTAGAATAATTATGCAATTGAAAACACTTTCTCATGCCCAACATCCATGTCTCTGCATCTTCATCCTTCTTGTGCTCTCCATCAAATGTAGGAGATTTGATTTTGTTCATTTCTCCTCGTAGCTCATCTACCCCATACGTCTTATTCTCCCTGATAGGGGATGAAATTGAGCTGCTGTGTGCTCTCTTATTAGAATTCCTCAGGGATTGATGGTGATGTCTGATAACACTTCTTGTTCTTCTTTTCTTATCAGGAGACCCGTGAATTAGTGATTTCCTTGAGCCACTCTCCTTATCCAGTTTCTTTTCTATTTTGTTCAAACTCTACATTAACTTCATGTTGAAGTCCTCCTGTTGATCCTTAGCTCTCATAATCATTTCATTATCATATTTGTGGCTTTGTACATCCTTCTACAAATTTTTATTGGTCTCTACCATATTCATGTTTTCATCCCTTCCTTCTCCATGTCCATTGGAGTTTGGTCCTTAAATGCCCATATGGAAATCCATCCCTCTGATCTCATCTTCCTGAATGTAAGACCCCTATGCATCTTCCATTTCTCTACACTCTGTGTTGATCTTGATCTRATCTCATTGTTCTTAACTCTGCAAAATATGGAGTCAACAAAACTTTGTCAGGTTAACCGACTCATCACTTTCATGAAAAATATGAACCATTCTSGTTCAATAATATATCAGAGTTATTTCTTCTGATTTCTTGAAAAATTGATTGTCTAGATTAATTTTCTAGGTGAATAATTATATTCTACTATCCAATACCTTTCCAATGCCTGCTTCCATGCTCAATTCTGAGTCTTGAGAAMAAAGTTATGGCCTTTTGAAGTTAGTTGGGTCTTAAAATTTACCCTCCACTGTTTGTCCTGCAACTTCCTCATAAAAGCTTCRTTTGACGARCGATCTACACCATTAGAAATCTCTCTTTGAGATCTTTTATTTGTGATGCATAGCCATAGTGTACCTTGGTACACTCTATTCTCATAGTTTTACATTAGCTAAAAATGTTGTTTAGGGCCTCAAAATCGCACTGCAAAAAGGTGACCTTCAAATAGTATAAAATGTTGCAGAAATTCACTGGTTTTTTGCTATTGTAGACCATCCAAACGACTTTGCACACAAAAATTTGAACCTGTACACCCATTATTTAGCATGAACAACAACACCATAAGGTAGCGCATGCTCGATGCACCTATAACCAATGTGGATCACTTCTCTGTCGTGCCAATAACTGGTGCACACTACTATTGTGTCGCGTGCCAATATCCATCGTGCACAATTTTGGTTCATGCACTAATACCCGTTGCGTGCAATTTTTGTGTTGCACACTAATATTCTGCATGCAATTCACTCTATGCATTGTACCATGCCAAATATTAGTACATCCCCACCACGCACCAATACTCTGCGTGCACCATTAACTAAAATGTCACATGACAACATATACCCACATTGTGTGCACACCAACAAAATTCCTCTACTCTCTGTGAATAATGCGCACACCACACGCTCCATTATTATGCATGCGCCCACTGCGCGTGCCAGTATTATGCATGCTCCACTCAATCCACACCGCATAATGCTAGATTTGGTGCGCACATCCGCGCCCTGTTATTTTCCGCGCATTACCACTCTGCACTGCGTAGTGCCAAATTCAAGTGCGCAAACCCGTGCACCAATATTTTCCATACATTTCCACTTTACACCATGCAACACCAAATTTAAGTGCGCACACCCGCGTGCCAATATTTCCTGCACATTGCCACTCTGCACCACACAATGCCAAATATTTACGCCTATAGCCACGCACCCTTATTTTCCACACATCCCAATCTTTTCACTACGCATCATGCATTTTTAGTGTGCACACCTGTGCACATTCATTTTTATGTGCATCAATTCCTCGTGAATTCCGCTGTAGTAATTGGGAATTTTTTCTAACATTTTCCCAATTTTCACCATAAACATTATGAAACTATGAAATTTGTTCAATTTCACCCTGATAACACCAATTCAACCTCTGCAACAACAAATAGATGTTGGTTGACATTCCTGGAGCAAATTTTTCCCAAACTCAATTCATGAATTGAGAATTTTAATCAACTAATCTCACTGCATCTGTCATGGCTTCCCTGTAACTTCAAATTTGACCAAATCCATGTTTGAATTTGCTAGAACATATATTAAATTAATAATATCTCACAACTTGGAAAAATTTCTCAATTTTCTTGTGGATTTAACAATAGAAATTGGGGCTTTTGCCCAATTCCATGTAATTGCTTCTAATTTTTACCATGGACACTCTGTAACTTGAAATTTGGCCACTTCGAAATCAATTCTCTGTGCAATTTCACTTCAATTCAACTTGCTCAGCCCATCTAGGCTTAGTGTTGAAAACTGGAGCTCTGATACCATATTGTAACATCCCCAACATCTAACTAGGCTATGCCAGATAAAATTTTCGAGCTATATGCAAATTAAAACATATACACACAAAAACTCTTGCAAAGCTTTATATATAAAACTTTAAAAAGATAAAATTCATAGATTCATATGGAAATAACAGTAAACATATACATGCAACATAGATAGGCAATACCCATAAATATAAATACAGGTATAAACCAGACACAAGAAAAACCCATAAAAATAAACACATAAATAATAATGAATCGTGTAATTTAACACACAATTAACACTTATCTTGGTAAAAATATCACCAATTTCATGCAAACCTTCCACAAACCTCCCAACCTTAGACCACGCTGCTCATCACTCTCAACAGTGGGTCAGCCCCGAGATGGGACTAAACTCCACCCGGGTAAAGGGATTACTAACTAGGTTGATGTATCTTAGACAACAAGAAATACTCCGTCATAGGTGCCAACTCAAACTAACAACCTACAATCCCTCATTCCCCACATGCCTGTCCCACCCCAAGAAGTGTGACCTTTATCTGATCAATAGTTCTTCGTCTGCCCCACTTCCTTTCCAGACTTTAGCAACAGGTCGGGCATGAAGTCTCAGAGCTCTGTAGCTACAGTTTATCACCTTTGGGAATCAATTCTTGACAATTCTCTCACCTAGAGATATTTTTTCACAGGCTTGACAACCCGCCTCTTCAATCTCCCACAGGCTTGACAACCTGCTTCTTCAGTCGAGCTCCTAAGATAACCAGGTACAGGTATGGGTATCGGTATGGGTATAGGTACAAGGATAGTAACAGAAAGGCACCAAGGACAACTGAATGAGTGAGTGAAAAATGATGGAATCAATGAATGAATGATTTAAGTCCAAGCTATATGTATGCATGTTCCCAACTTGACACTTGTCATGTTGAGAGATACTTTGGTCCACTTGCCCCCATACTTAGAACTTAGGATAAAATAATTATCCAAACTTTATAGTTTAAGGAATATTAATATAATATTGCTTTTTAGTTTAAGCTCCCTAGATTAACCCCTTCTCCTTAACTTTTATCCCCCCCCCCTTTCCCTAAGTAGTGGAGTTTAGTCCCCCATACTCTTTTATCATGGTCGGTTTACATGCAATGAGGTATTATATTAATGATAAGACATATAGAAAAATAGGCTCAATGGCCTTTAGAATCTAGGATCTCTGGCGTAATTCCACACATAGGCCACCTAGATTATAATAACTGGCTCACCAGCCTATAAAACATAACATATACAGAAAGGTTCCCTCGACTCAAAATTGCACGTACTTAAGTTTGTTGTGCATGGTATCCTGGAATGTGCACACTTCATCATTTTAGTGCGTAGTACATGTGCACACTATACCATGGAAGGTGCATACAAAAATGATGTCAAATAACTCACTAGATTAAGTACATTTTCATTTACATGTATAGTTGGGGTTCGACCTAGGGGTATTACATGACCTCTCTAGGAGAGGGGAACCATTCCATATGAGGATCTTTCCGCAAGGGCCTTATAACATTGAGGATTACATCGGGATGTACTATGAGTATGGTAATGAAAAAGTAGGTTCTCATGTGCCGATTCAAAAGATCACCAACCTCCACCTTCACATTGTATTTTTCATGATCGAGTAGATCATAGTAGCCGCACCACTCCATCAGGCCTCTCATGTATAGATGCATTGTGCAGTTCAATGTTTAGAGGCTACCATTTTTGACAAGAGTACCACCATGCTGACATGCGTTAAGAARCAACTCACARAATATCATAGGAGTTAAAAGAATAAGTTCATGTTTGACATAGTTTTATGCTCTKTATTCTTCTTCGAGAGTGCCTAGTATCATCCTGAGGGATACAACATGGGAAAATATTGTCTCCTTTCTAGAATTGTGCAGCTGGGAAGTTTTTCTGCCTAGAYAGGGGGGAGGAAGAGCCCAAGATGCATTCAATGACAAATTATTTGACTGGTGGGCCCGTCAGATTATGGTCATAGAGGAATATACCTATGCATGAATTAATTTCCTGAGAGACCCTGACATGCCCATGCCCCYTGGTGAGGAGAGCGACAAGATATGTAACACATTTTTCAAAGTTATTTAATTTTTAAATTTTCACATATTATCCTTTTTATGTGTATGTGTTGGGCTCTAAAGATGTCCTAAAAACAACCTTAGTATGACATTCATTTATTGATGGAGGATTCGTCTTTTCTTTCAAGAATGTCAACAAATTATATGTAGATAGTCGTAGAGGCTTAAATCGTGTAGATAATTCAGTTACAACAAATCTGAGTCTATCTAAATTATTTTAATAATCAAATTCTTCACACATTAACCAAAAAACTCTGAAACTAATAACTCAATCAATAGAAATATATTCTGAATAATAACACACCATAAATCAAAACATCAAACACTTTACTGAACTCATTCATCTATCTAAGAAACAACATTTTAGTCTACGAAACACTTAATGAATCAATATCTCAATGATTAATTAATCTACTAGAAAGGAACAATGATCTACTGAATAAGAAGGAACAACAAATGCAAATTAAACAAAGGGGACAACAAATGCGAATTTGATAAAAGGAACAAAAAATGTGAAAATGAAAGGAATTCACAAACGATAAACTAAAAGCAAATGGAAATGGAACAACAATCGATAATCTTCAAGTGGAACATATACTCTTCTGCAAATGGAACAACATAAATGTTATCATTGAAATTTTTTCCACAACATTGCGTGGAAATGGTTATAGAAATACAACACTGCAAAACACGTATTAGTTCACCTGCAACACCAAAAATGCATTTCCTAGAGGAAAAAATTATACAATTGGACAAAAATTGACATGAGTTGAATCATTGAAGGAATCACTCACACAATGCGCGGGCCAAATAAGCCCGTAGAGTGCACATGCACCATATGGGCGACTGTGTATGAGAAAATCCATGTACTCTTGTGAATGACACATTTATGGTGCTTGTCGGCCCCTCAACCACTTATTGACCAACTCCCAACTTGATTTGACCCTCAAATTCGAGTTGAATCTGAATGGGGGGCTGGTCAAAGACCTAAGGGTGCCCTAAATGGCCCCTTATTCACACTAAGAACCAATTGAATATTTCCTCAAAGACATGTTATAAATGGAGGCCATGGGTGCACTAAGAATTTAAGAATTTCATAGTATTGTTATGCTGCCTCAATCCTCCCTCAAGAAACCTCTTTTCTTACTGAAGAATTCTAGCAACATTCCAATACGCTATTCCACTCACCTCTTGAGGGAATAGGCTTGGATTTCTTCACCATTTTCTTTCTTGTTTTTCATTGTAAGAAGAGCTCTCAAATAGGGGACTCAAGAGCCCTCCCAAGGAGGAAGAGGGGATCCATAATTCCTCCTTTCTCTACGGTGTTTTCCAATTAATATAGTTATCCATTGGTGGCATAATCTTGGTCATTTGGTTGATTTATTTTGGTTCAAAGTTTCTTATGCATTTTAGTTTTATTTCCTTAGTTTTTTTTAGTTTATTTGTTTGTTTATTTCATGTGATTTGATTATCTAACTCATGCACTAACCTATGTCTTGTCTAGTAGGCCCAACTAGACTTGTAAGTGCCCTTGTTTTTCTCACCCAAGTTACGAAACATACACAACAGATTGGCAACCATACCGGGGATAAGGTATAAATTTCCTCCCTATTTTGGATTTTTGAGCATTTCTTTTTTATCCATTTGCCTTGCAGGGATCATAATCGGCCTAGGATTACCTATCAAGAGCTATGTTTGGAGTTGGAGGAGGAGAATTTCACTTAAAACCCCCCCCGACATGTATCAGAACGTGCACAGGTGTTTCAGCCCACAGACGCGCATTCTGAGCATTGTGCGCCAACAACACTTAGTTCCTCTGCACACTATGTTCCAAAAGGTCCTTGGTTTTCTGCGCACTCTACGCCTCTATCTGAACTGTAACCCATGCATCTATCCAGAATTTCAACATTGTAATAGTTTTTTGTTATGATTTGAAGGCCCCTAGCCTTCAAAATCTTTCTTTTATGCAATTTGTAAATGCACTACACTTAGATTCATTTCCCACATGAAATTTTAGTCAAAACATAGGCACTTAGAGGGTAAAAAAGAACCATATTTCTCCTCTTTTTGTTTGGTTTCCACATGGGTGGCTTTTTTGGTTGTAAGAGTTAAGTTGAGATTCTTTACTATCACATATAAAAACACTTGCATTGGGACCATAAATCAAACTTTAATCATTGAGTATGATCTTCACTCGCACCATAGAGCGATCTTGAGAATCAGAAAGGTGATTAAGGGGACATTTCATCTCCCTTAACAAAATCTTTAGGAGAGGACAAATTCCCCCTAGGATTCCTCTTAGTTTCTTTTGAAAGCCATCTTAAGTTTGTAAGGGCCCATACATGCCCACATGTTGCAAATCTAGGTTAGTTTCTTAAAAAACTACTTTCTTAGTTTACACCACTAGGAGAGTTTAAAGATCAAAGTAACGGGCCCATACATGCCCACATGTTTGCAATCTAGGATAGGTTTTCAAACCTTTCTCAGAGTAAACAACATTAGGGAGTTTAAATGATTAGTAAGGACCCATATGTCCACATGCTAGTTTTTTAGGTCTTTTAAATTTTTGTAAGGTTGTAGCAATGACATCTAGTAATATAGGTAATCAAGATTTATACGGACCACAAGATGTCCACATGTTGCAAATTTACACCTAAATTATTAAAAATTTGGCACATTTTATCACTTGATCACACACAAAGTCACTCCTCACGCACATAATTTCATCTTGAATTGTGGAGGTTGAAGTAGGTTTTCTCCAAAGGAATTCTGAAACATCTCACTAATTCTTGAAGAAAGTATCCACACCCACTAAATTGAAACAATATTGGTTCATGATGTAGGAGCATCGCAAGAAAGCGTAAGTGGGAGACAACTAGATATGTACCAATGCGCATTTTAAAGACATTTTGAATTGGAATGGATAAAACATTAATGTAATATCTGTAAAACATTTTTTTGCTTTTATGGTTTGGAGATTGTAATGCAGATATTGAGTGTTAGCTCTCATCTATTGGTAATAGGAATTTAAGGTAAAGAATGTAAAGTAGATATAGACTTTAATTCGATTAGATAGCTTGAGTTTGTAGGAGGGAAAACTCGAGAAATCTCCCTCTTATGCATTGTATTGTATTATTCTCATTGTAAGAGTAAGTAATATAGGAGAGCAAGAGAGCATACGAGAGAAGAGAAGAACATAGATTGTAGAAGTTGTATAAGTAGATTGTTGTTTCTATTGAATCCATGTGCATAAGCACTTGAATTAATATAAGAAAGCTTTGATCCAATTTCATGGTGTATCGTGGTCACTGTTTGCATCTATTGAATGGTATGTTTACAATCTTCTTATATACTATGTTTGAATTTGTTTCAATGTTGTGTGTGTATCTGTGATTTCATGTTGAATGTATGAAGTCTGTGAGAGGGAGAGTGTAAGTTTCAATTGTTTCTTTTCCTGATAATTCCTGCAAGGAGTGCAGTGAAAGTCTGCAAAGAGTGTGTTGACAAGATTCTGTGTTTTATCTCGAAAAATCTTAGGAGGGATATTGTTGTTCTTATACCAGCAAAAGTGTGAGTATAGCACACAACCGTGCAAGGTGTGAATAGGCCAGGTTGAGTCTTAGACTTTCCAACCTAAGTGAATGGTTGAAGGAATTTTGTCACAAGGAGTGCATAGAGTTAGGAGACATCAGATAATCAATGATTATCGTGGAGGCTGCAAGGAGTGCGTGCAAGAATTCCTTAGAAATATTTGAGTTTGAAACAAAGTATAAGCTCAGGAGGGGTAGAGAATTCAAAGAGTTTGAAGGAAGGATGAAGTCTGGAGTCACATCGCAGAAGCTAAGTTTAGGAGGAAACTACGCTGAGTTCTTTGGCTGAAAGTCATTGAAAGTTTGAACGGACGGTTGAAATTCTTGGATGGAGAATCACCGAAATTCCATGGGTTGTTGGATCTAGTAGATATGCGGAGAAGTTAAGGCCGAGTGTCCTTCAACACTTGCAATCTTAGGAGAGGTAGTATCCATTAGATCTGATTGGGCGAGAGTCATCGATCAGATACTTTGGATTTCGGATTTTCAGAAGTTAGAAGTGTGGAGGAGTTTACAACTCGAGTATTCGTGAGTTGCGAAATCCCAATGGAATATCGACCGTAAAATCATCAAAAGTTTGGGACCATTGATCAGTAGCAAAAGAATATAATGATTTTGGCTATCGGAAAAAGGGAGAAAGTTTCATTACAAACCCCCGATACGTGAAATCCTGATCCGCCGAAAGACTAGGCCCCAGGTCACAACCGAGGGTCACATCAAGAGAAGTCAAGGGAGGAGCTAGTGGACCATTAACCCTTTTCGGGTTTTCAAGAATTAGAGAAGTCGAGGAGTATTCCAATGGGAGTCCCAATATCATGAAACATGATATACCCTTTGGGGTTAAGGTTGTGGTCACACCGGTGGTCACGTGGAGTGGAGGTTTGTGCCTAGTGCTTATTCGCATGGGTGTAACTTCTAAGAGGACTTGTGGTCATAATTGTGAAGGTTCCAGAGGGGACCAAGCTATTCCGGATCAGGGAATTAGGAATATCTAAATACCGAGAGGTCAAGAAAACCCTGCCGAGGTAGGGGTGCTGCGTTAGGTGGTATCATAGCCCAGCTAACAACTTTTGTTTTCTGTAGAGGAAAGATAAAGGACAGTTGTGATTTGAATTTTACGTGGACAGATTGAAGCATTACCACCAAGAAGAAGTCAAGAGAGATCTATGCCCAATCTAGATATGGAAAGGGAGATGAGAGAACTCTGTGCTCGATTGGATGCTATGGAGACAACATAGAGACAGACACCTGATACTGGAGATGTCAGTGAGGCCGAAGGCGAAAACAAAGCCGAAGCCGAAGAAGATGTTGTAGCCGAAGATGCTGTAGAGGAACATATATTCAAAGTTGTTTCAAGGATAGGTGCCAGAGAAAATATGGACATCCTGATGTATGAAGATAACTTAGACGTTGAGGATCTGCTATATTGGTTTAGAAATTTGGATAAATACTTCGACTATGAGGATATCGAAGAAGATGGGAAAGTAAAACATGCTATCACTAGATTGAAAGGGCATGCAACACTATGGTGGGATGAACAACAGGCTAACAAGAGTTTCAAATGAAAACAAAGAATCAAAATTTTGGATAAGATGGTTGCCAAGATGAAATCCAAATTCATACCCAGAGATTACCAAATTAATCTGTTCCGAAGAATGTAGAATTTGAGACAGAAAGGGATGACAGTGAACGAATACACTGAGGAGATTTACAGGATAAACGTTAGAGCTGGTCATCATGAGAGTGATGATGAAAAGGTCACCAGATATATGAATGTCCTGAGATATGACATTCAGGATGAGATGAGCATGGTGACAATCAGGAATTTAGAAGATGCTTATCAGATTGCTCTGAAAGCAGAAGAGAAATTGACCCAAAAGCAAGGTCAAAGGGGTAGAGGTATAATTTAGAGAAGAGGCAAAGTAGTTTCCCAAGATAGAGTACAAAAGCCCAAAGTGGAAGAGAAGAAACCTCATAACCACCCAGAAAGGGGAGGAAGTTGACAAGGAATACAGTATGCCAATAGGAATAATTTTTCGCGAGCAAGAGGAAGAGGAAGAGGCAGAGGAGGTGAAATAAAGTTTTCTGTATGTGGAAATATCAGATACAAATCTTTTGAATGTACCGATATAAAAATAGATGGAGGAGAAGCTCACATTTCAGAAGTGCAAAGGTGAAATGTTGAGGCAGCAGATCCTTAATGATGAGGAAAATTATTTTGAAGCCAGAGAAGGAAGTGGAGAATCCAGTCAAGAGGAATAGTTTGTTTAGAACTACTTGCAAGACCAAGGATAGGGTATGCAAGGTAATTGTGGATAGTGGAAGCAAAGATAATCTAGTAGCCACAAAAATGGTGGAGAAGTTGGAATTGGAGACCGTTGCACATCCATGCCCTGTTGTGAGTGGGAAATCCCTCTACGGACTAGCACTTAGGGTTTAATTATGAATGCAGAAAAGACCTAAAGATTTCTACTTTCTACCATCGTCCCAGACCTAATCCCCATTATTCTTAAGCTAATACATAGTTAAGAAGATCAAGTGAGAATACCTTATTTCGGGCCTTTGATATAGATCCTTCCTCACGCATGATCACTTTTTGATTGTAGCTCTCCTCCCAAGGCTGACCTGCATTCACACAAAACAAACAACAAACTCCGTATGAATTTGATATATAGATTAATGGGTTAGAGATTCAATAAACAAGGATGCAATAAACCATGAAAACCTCATATGGTGGGATGGGAAAAGTGTTTCTTTATTATTAACTTCAACAAATAAACTTACAATTATGAAGCTGGTTGCTGCTCCACGAAGTTGGTCCTGGGCTCCTCTTCAAATGTCCTCCAACTTCTTTGCTCTATATTTCTCTTTTCACAAGGATGGCTAAAGGGTTGGGACAAAGGGAATGCGCAATCAGGTATATTTTCTTTACTATGATTTTCCTCTTCCAAATGGGACCCATAACCCTTATTTTATAGGCTAGAAGAAGCTAGGTATTTGGATGAACCCTCAGCCATGCATGGACAGAAGGTTTAGTTAACTCACCCAAAGATGAGTGTTCTTTCGACAACTTTCCTTTTTTCGTTCTTTTATAGGTACACGCGGGTTGTTTTGGGTCAGCGAGCGTGTACATGCGTGCAATAATAGAGCAGGGCACGTGGGCCTTTATAAAAAGTGTTTTTAAGAAGAGTTGTTCATCAGTGCTTTGGAAAAGAAGGAATATGAGATTGCCTGATGCCAGGTAAGCATGTCTGGTGCAAATTAGGGTTATAACATGCCCATATAAGGTTTCATGGTTGCAAAAAGGACATCAGGTAACAATCACTAAACAATGTTTAGTTGAATTTAAGATAGGGGGATATAAAGATGAGATATTATTTGATGTCATTTCCATGGATGTCTGTCATCTTTTTTTGGGGATACCGTGGAAATATGACATAAATGTTTTCCATGATGGAAGAAAGAACACATACACCTTGGAGAAGAATGGTAGGACGCATATGTTGCTGCCAATTGAAGACAAGAAGACGAAACCAGAAGCAAGCAATACTATACTTCTCATGAGTGGGAGGCAACTTCTGGAGGAAGTCAAGAAAGATCAAGAAATGCAGTTTGATGTGGTAAGAAAACCTAGAGTCATCTTGACTAGTACCTCGATAGATGATATACCTGAGGAAATTCAAGAACTGCTGGAGAATTTCACTGATATAGTGGTGGACGATTTTCCTTGTTCGTTTCCACCCATCAGAAGTATAATCCATCACATTGACCTTATACCAAGAGCGATTTTACCAAACAAAGTAGCGTATAGACTGAATCCACAGGAGAATGAAGAGGTTGAAAAGGAAGTCCAGGATTTGATGGACAAAGGATTGGTTAGAGAAAGCTTGAGTCCATGCATTGTACCAATAGTGATAAGTCCAAAGAAAGATGGTGGATGGAGGATGTGTACATATTCAAGGGCTATAAACAAAATCACCATCAGGTATAGATTTCCTTTACCCAGGATGGATGACTTGATGGATTGCTTGAGTGGGGCAAAGTGTTTTTCGAAAATTTATTTCAAGAGTGGATATCATCAGATTCGAATGAGGGAAGGTGATGAATGGAAGACAACATTCAAGATGAATGAAGGACTGTATGAATGGCTTGTCATGTCGTTTGGCTTGATGAATGCGCCAAGTAATTTTATGAGATTGATGAATGAAGTCTTGAAGGATTTCATTGGAAAGTTTGTAATTGTGTATCTTGATGATATACTAATTTTTAGTAAGACTGAGGAAGAACATTTGAGACATTTAACTCTAGTGATGAGGAGGTTGCAGCAAGAGAATTTGCTGATAAATTTGAAGAAGTTGTCTTTCGTGAAGAAAGAGCTCATTTATTTGGGTTTTGTGATATCTTAGAATGAGTTGAAGATGGATCCGAAGAAGGTAAAAACGATCAAAGAATGGTCATCGCCAAGGAATATCTTTGAAGTCAGAATATTCCATGGACTAGCCAGTTTTTACAGGAAGTTCATCAAACATTTTAGTGGGATTAGTGAATCAATGATGGACATGGTCAAGAAAAGGCATAAATCTTTTCACTGGATAGAGGAAGCAGAGAAAAGTTTCAAGTTGTTAAAGGAGAAGATAACTGGACAACCAGTTTTGGTTCTTCCATATTTCAGTAAAACATTTCAAGTCTAATATGATGCAAGTGGATTTGCGATTGGAGCAGTCTTAAGTCAAGACAATAGACCAGTTGCATACTTCAGTGAGAATATGAATGATGCCAAGAGAAATTATTCCACATATGATAAAGAGTTTTATGCAATCATACAAGCACTGAATAAATGGAGGCACTACTTGGTTCCAAAAGAGTTCATCTTTTATAGCGACAACCATACCTTACAGTTTATAACAAAACAGGAGAAACTGAACCAGAAACATGCAAAATGGGTTGAATTTATGTAGAAATTTACTTTTGTTATAAAACACATTTCTGGAATTACTAGCAAGGTTGTTGATGCGTTAAGCAGGAAATGTTTGATTCTGTAGGAGTTTCATGTGAATACCTTAGGTTTTGATAGCCTTAAGGATATGTACAGAGATGATTCAGACTTCAAGGATGCTTATGAAGCCTGTGAGAATCATGTTCTAAGAGATATAAGATAATGGATTGAATATTTAATTTAGGATGGACTGTTATTCAAAGGAAATCAGTTGTGTATCTCGAAGATTTCTATGAGACAAAACCTTTTAAAGGAAAAAAATAGTGGGGGATTGGCTAGACATTTTGGCCATGACAAAACATTTGGGCAACTGAAAATTTTATATTATTCTCCAGGGATGAGGACAAATGTCAAGAAATTTGTCAAAAGATGTAGAATTTGCTAGCACACAAAGGGGAAAAGACAGGATAGAGGGTTGTATCAACCATTTCCAGTACCAGAGAGGCCATGGGACACAGTAAGCATGGATTTTGTGTTAGGAATTCCAAGGACACAGAGAAGTTGTGATTCCATATTCGTGGTAGTTGACA
>SNQJ01S0089026.1:0-10653 GCA_010110895.2 Picea sitchensis | reverse complement strand
AAATAAATAAATATAAAAAATAAACTTCTCCCAAAAAGGATATGGGTCTCATCATGATCCAACCTACCACTATCATAAGAGATTAACATAAGTGGCACTCCCACTATGGCTACCACACCAGGGAAATGGCATTTGGCATTTAGGGTCAAAGGACAAGAGGTCTCATCATGATTTGGCTTGTTCACTTTGTTACGATCTAGTGAGTGGCATTATTGTTATCTAGCCACCAAACTAGGATAGTGGCCTTTTTGGGAAAAGACTATTCAAACTATTTATTGAGGATATTGGCTCATCTATGGGTTAAAAGGAAACCATGTTGAGGCTCTAGACACTTGTTGGCAGCAGTGGCTCTTCCTATGGTATAGAAGTTTATCTTAAATACGCTAAGTTTTTATTGTATTCATAGACTTCCTTCCTTAAAAAAGAGGCTATCATTCCAGCTATATTCAACACAAGGGTAAGTAACAAAATTATGACATGTGGTATATTTATAAAACGTAAACATATTAGTACTACTCGGAATATTCTTCCTTAACATATTGAATATTGGTATTTGAACTTGTAATTTCCACAAAAGGAGTGATTATCGTTCATGATTAACGTTAAAATTCTTTGAAATTTATTAATGGTCGTTCCCCCAGTGGCGGCAGCATAATAATTATCCCTCACTTAAATGAATGTCATCATTACGTTCACACATATCGAAGGTCAAGGTAGACCTTTTAATACATTGGGGGGTGGACATTCTACACAATTATCAATAAGCCATAATGATTACAGATAATGGGAAAAATTGTATTTCTATATACCATTGCTTTTATGTAATTTTTACCATTTCTAGTAATTTTTTCTCACAGGCTGGTCTAACTAAGTTTGTAGTTGGGAACGATAGTTGTGTTGACTTGTTTACAGAAGATATGGGAGGCCAAAGCATTTTCTACAAGCCCACATTTCTGCAAGTAACTAACCAAGAAAGGGAAATTCTACACTATCTAGGGTGGACACAATACTTTAACAGACTGCAGGGATTTGATATAAATGTTGTGCTAGCTTTCTTCCAGAATTTATAGGGGAGAGTCTCAGTAATTTGAGGCATACAAATACCATTTACCAATTCCATTATAGCCTAGGTAACACGCCTCACAAACGAAAGAACACAATGGACTGGAAAATACACAACACTTAAGGAAGTTGTGGAGTCCTTCACAAAACCAGGGGAGGAATTCGACAAAAATGGAAAAGGCCTCAACCTCGCTACTCTTAGAGAACCATGGAGGGAGATAGCAGGTGTAGTGTAGAGACATATCACATGTGAAGAATGATAATACATGGCCATAACTCACCACCTCAAGATGCTAGCAGTATTAAAACAACGGTCAGTGATAAATCTACCATTCTTTTTTAATACCATGCTACATGAAGTCGTCGGAAGGACCCAAAAAGAAAAAGACCTTGATAATGTAATTAGTCATCATGGGTTAGTAAAATTGATAGTAAACATGGCCTTAAACCATACACAAATAACTTGGGGAGACTTAATTAAGCCCAATAGGCCCCTGGAAATTGAGCAACCTGAAGTCCACCACAAAATTCCTCCACAAGGAATTGAGGTAGCCCAAATAGAGGGAGATAATGCCCAAATTGAAATTCCAGTACCCCAACCTGAAATGGAAACATACCTTATTCAGTTGATAGAAACGCAGAGCATGCAAGCAGGAACATCGAAGAAGAAAATATAGAGAACAATTTTTGTTCTTGAATCCTCCATTGTAAAAAGAAGAAAGGATAAAGAGACAACACAACCTGAAAACACTCAGGAAACTGTACAAACATAACAACCATCACATGAAAGTCATGTAGGACAACAGGATGACTTCTTTGGAAGTTATGAAGAAAATATGGCCCAAGTGCTGGGAAATTTATGGATATAACTTACTGAAGATACACACAGGTCAGGAGAACCCCAAGCTCCAACTTCTTCTCATTAAAACCCTATATTTGGTCTTCTTGATATGGAGATGTCATCTCCCAAGGGATTAGAATAGACAGAACCTCAGGTTGCGGTAAACAGTCCTTTAGAACAACCAGAGTACACAGAAGATATATGTAATCAATTACCAATTGATCAAGGTGGGGAAGACCTTGAAACTCCCCTTAGACAGAAAGAAATAGCACAAAAATGCAATAACAGAATCAGGAAACTGGAACATGAAAACAAGACATTGAGGAAGAGGGTCAAGAAAATAAAAGTATTAAAAAAAAATTTGGTAGGTTGAAAGAGACAATTAGACAACTTAAGAAGCAGTTGGAACAAGCTGACAAGTCCCATAATAAGAAGAAATCTAGGAGGGATAGAGTACATGGAAGAAATCCACTTCCAAGAACGACAATTCAAACTAATTATGTTGAAACACAAACAAAATTTCATGCTCCTTTGGAATCAATTGAAATAGAAACTCGAACAGGGGTTCCAGCAACAATAGATACAATTGTTCAAACTGAAGAAGTATTGTGTTCCCCTAAATAGGATGCCACTATTAGAAGGTTGGAATTAGAAATGGAACAATCCCAACAAACCTTGACCCAATTTTGAATTGAAATGGTGACAGTGACAGAACATCAGAAAGTTGTCAGAGAACTCTGAGCCATGATAACAACTGAGAATGAAACCTTTGTTGAGCTCAGTGGAGCTAAAGAAAAGGTGAAGAAGGTACAGGTCCATATTGATGGATATTTGGAGCAAATCAAATAAATTTTCTTTGTTTATTCTAATATATTAGCTTGCAGGGCCCTTGCTACTAATTATGCCTTATTTCTATTAGAACGTTATCTGTTTCTAAAAGTGAAATCTATTAAAGCAGCCACACCTTCTGCATTTACCATTATTTCTAATTGTGTTTCATGTTTTAAAGAACAAGAGGATGGAGTACAATAATTTTTGTGTGAACTACATCTTCACAATTTCATCCTGGAAGAAAATAGAGAAGAAAACCCCAATCCATTCACTGGGGATATCCAGTTTCAGGCCTTCTTGTATTTTTCCAAAAATCAAATTAGGTGGGCTAAAGCACATAAGGTCTTGATGAAGAGGGAGAATGGACTAGACCTATGGATCATAGGGGAACCTCCTAAACCCTTTAATACCATTATGCAACATAGAGCAGTCATGAAGAGGGAGAAGGTTGTGGAATCTTTAGCTCTTATCCATAGACATGTTGTACATTCAGGGCTACACTATTTTGGAGAGATTAAATAAGAATCCCTTTATGTTGCCAAATTAAGATGGAATGACTCTTCAAATGAAGTCAAAAACAGGGAACCATTTGGTTTCAAGAACTTTCAAGTAGTTGCTCTCAGGTTAGAGAGGTATGCCAAAATGATCATGGATGAAGGGCCTTCCTGGATTGGATGTAGGTATAGTCCCCTCATTATTTTGTATCCTCCAGAGGGTTATCATAGTGTTTATAAAATTTGTAAGAAAAGGTAAGATGCTTCTTTTGAATATTTTAAAGGTAAGCATGGGTTCTGAAGACCTAGGAATGAGACCTCTCCACCATTTAGTATCATTGCTTTGCATATAAACTCTCTTGTTGCATGAGGACATGCAAAAAGGTAAGTTTGGGGGTATGTTGGGTTGAGAAAAAGGTATAAATATTATCCTTGTTACCTTGGTTTGTGATGTATTCTTTGTTGACTTTTCTATTAATTTGAATTAATTAGGTGAGAAAATGGTTAAAAATATTTTAGGAAATAATAGTGAGTAATATTAGATATTTTCTGAACTTTGGTTTGAATTGTTTTGATTTTATGTAGAAATGGATAGTTATTGTTAACTAAAGGTAATTAATAAGACCATCAATATGCACAGGTCATTGAAGATTGATGAAATCAGGCATACAACAGTTCAAAGGAAGATTGATTTTTTATCTTGCAATCTTCATAAATAGTAAAAACAATCCTAAGGATCTCTCGATTCTCAGGATATCTTAATTTACTCATCTCATTGTAATATATAAATGATAGTGAATGATAGAGAGATACCCAAGAATTCGGATCTCTTAATTGTTGACACGTTGTACAACAATACCATTGTAAATGATTTATCAGTTATGGAATTAATAAAAGCTTCAAGTGTTTTGATCATTTCTCCGTACTGAGTTTTTCATAGAAGTATCTTCTGAAGACCGTGGGCACGGTCAACAGGAGATACTATCTCATCTGTAATCATATCAATTCTGTTATGGTTATGTGATTTGAATTTCCTTTCAAACAGTTAAGATAGACTCATTAATGTGTTGATTCTTTCATGAATTGGTTATTGTTGTGTCTGTTTCATCACTTGGGTGAGAAAAACAAGGGCACTTACAAGTCTAGTTGGGCCTGCTAGACAAGACAAAGGTTATTGCATAAGTTAGATAATCCAATAACATGAAATAAACAAACAAATAAACTAAAAACAACTAGGGAAATAAAACTAAAATGCATAAGAAACTTTGAACCAAAATCAATCAACCAAATGACCAAGATTATGCGACCAATGGATAACTATATTAGTTGAAAAAAAACATAGATAAAGGAGGACTTATGGATCCCCTCTTCCTCCTTGGGAGGGATATTGAGTCCCCTATTTGAGATCTCTTCTTACAATGATAAACAAGAAAGAAAATGGTGAATAAATCCAAGCCTATTCCCTCAAGAGGTGAGTGGAATAGCTTATTGGAATGTTGCTAGAATGCTTCAAGAAGAAAAGAGGTTTCTTGAGGGAGGATTGAGGCAACATAACAATACTATGAAATTTTTAAATTCTTAGTCCACCCATGGCATCCATTTATAGCATGTCTTTGAGGAAATATCCAATTGGTTCTTAGCATGAATAAGGGGACCTTTAGGGCACCCTTAGGTCTTTGACCAGCCCCCCATTCGAATTTAGCTCAGATTTGAGGGTCAAATAAAGTTGGGAGTTGGTCCATAAATGGTTGAGAGGCTGAAAAGAACCATAAATGCTTTGTTCATAGGAGTGCATGGCTTTTCTTGTACACAGTTATGCATATGGCGCATGTGTGATCTACGGGCTTCTTTGGCCCATGCACTGTGCATGTGCCTCCTTTAGTGATTCAACACATGTCAATTTTTGTCCAGTTGTATAGTTTTTTCCTCTTGGAAATGCATTTTTGGTGCTGCAAGTGAACTAATAGGTGTTTTCCAGTGCTATTTTTCTGTAACCATTTTCACGCAATGTTGTGGATGAAATTTCAGTGATAACAAATGCCCCCTGATGTGTGAGGTTAGGTGCATACATATAGCTGAAATACATCAATGTTTCTTCTACTGAGAGTACCATTGTAATGCAGAGTGTTGATAAGAACTGCAAGAGAAATCCTGCCGGAGGGAGAGGGGAAACTGTGAGACCCAAATATGTCTCTAAGGAGAGAAAATAAAATATGTATACAAACGAGGCGGGCATACCCCATGCTCATGTCATGTAACTCAAAAATGTAAGATAGTAATTGAAGTTATATGCTGATGTAGATAACTACAGCGCCCTCCAGGGTGGTTTGATAATGGTAGATGACAATTATGGTTGTGAAAATACTCTGAAAAGAGGAAAGGACACATGTAAGAAGTGTCGATGACTCATAGGCATTGATGGCCTAACAAATTCAGAGGTCTTCAGCTGGTATAAAACAACTGCAATAGTTGCATAGTAAAACCCATCGTAACATGAGATTCTGGTGAAGTAAAATGTTATGGTGGTCAATGACAGCAGAGAGAAATGATGGTTCTCTCTGTGTCATCTGAGACTCCTCATTGTAAATGTAATGAGAGTCAATATATTGTCTCCCTTCTAGAAACTTTGTTGATGTCGACAGAAAGAGAGACGCCACTCTAAGAAGAAAATGGCTTCATGAAATCCACTAGATAAGATCGGGAACTGATAGGGAACATGAACAAAGTCAAGATGCGGTGAGACTCAAGACTTCCCTTGGTTGGGGGTAGGTTTGAAGGATGATTGGCAGCAACCGTGAAATTATATCTAGTGTCAGGTGGACAACTAGACATGGGATGAAATTATGCCTTAGGCATGAAAAAATGGTCAAAATCAGAGATCATGGGTACATGGATTTTTGGATACTCAGGGTTTATGGATGATGTCAACATGAGTAGAGGATAGAGAATGCCCCAACCAAGGGAAACATGGGTTTATTTTTTGGAAAAAGAAGGTCATCAAGGGTGATGACAAAAACCTAAGTAAATGTTGGAAACAAAGGCTTTTTAAAATTACCAAATAAATAAAGAATAATTGGGGATGAGTGTACAGATATAGAAATGGGTGCCCCAGTGCAATATGGCTTGGCCTATGAGGGCACAAGGTGTGTGGAGAAATGGTAGAGGGTGGGGGTCCCATTGGTGGGTTTATGTATGAGGTAAATGAATGGAAGGAAATTTGCAGATGGGAAAATTGATTGTGGATGAAATGGAGGGTTAATGATACTGTGGAGGTGCAGTCAAAATAGAACCATGATAAGAAAACCTAGGAGTCAATTGGGAAATCTAGAAAAATGATGAGAATGAGTATGTGGTTGATTCTCAGAAATGTGTAAAACTATCGGGACTCCCATTCCTAGGGGGTGAAATTAGCATGAGTGTCAAAGTGCCAAGGGAGACTATGAATGGGAAACTCATGTGGAGTAGAGTACTAATGGGTGATAGTACCAAAATGTAGTGGAGGTGACAGTACTACAGAGTTGGATTTAGGGACCCTAAACGCATATGTCAGAGGGTGTGACTGGGAGATGCAATTGATATTCAGAGGGAATGATTACATGCCAGTGTCGATCATATACCTGAAAGGTGTTGCACTAGTTTGTGATGACCAAGTAACTGCACACATTAAAACAAAATACCCAACATTAACAATATCTGAAGATAAACAAAATATAACAATTATTTGGTAATTTTGAACATGAGCATGCGTACTTGGACGTGATGTGAGAAAAATTCTCCCTTGGGGCCATGTGCATATGGTGACTCGGGGAATGTGACTTTGTAGGTGATGGGACCTGATCCTGTGGCTAAAGGCAGATCAGAAAATAGAGACTCTGAGCTCCTACAACTGAGTGTGAAAGTTTGGAAAAAGGGACTGTATATGGATGAGATCGCGAAAGTCAATGAAAACATGAATACTTCTCTATTTTTTGTTAACGGGGACAGGTTTGGAGACCCATGAGGCATACGCAATGGGGTATATGAACCTGACAGCGCGTAACTTGTCAATTTTGTCTTTCATAGCCATGGATTTGGATAATTTTGTCTTTCATAGCCATGGATTTGGATGGGTAAAGTGGGTGTTGCTTTTGACGCACATAACAACATCGGCCGCAGTGTTGATAATGATGCTTGATAATAGAAGGATCGAGGCCAGGAATCTCCATATATGGCCAGCGAAAAATATCCTAGTATTCCTAAAAGAGAGCTTTATAAGAAATGATTTCTTCAAGGGAGCATGCGGCACCAATGGTGATTTCATGATTCTCGGGTTTGATGGAAAATGTCTATTTGGACATGGGGAAATGTTGGCCATGTTTGCTTCTTCAAAAGCATCGGGGACAGCGATAAGGTTATTAAACCAATCTATATACCGAATGGAACAAAATCCTTGGTTTTGATTGCAAATATGGAGCTTGGCCAGGGAGGGTCAAAGTTATTTCCCTGTGGATATAAAAATTTCTCCAGGATGGATTAATTCCATGGGAAATTGGGGTAGTGATTCCGTGATATATTCATCAGGAGTGGAAAAATGTGATAATATAGGGATATGAGGAGGTAACTTTATCCACAATTTTGGTCATCGGGATGATGCTGGCGATGATGGAAAATCAAGCTCTTCACTAAGAACACTTTCCGAGAAAAGTTACATTTAATCAAGCCTTAAATCATACTTTAAGGGAGGTTCGCAGTTACCTATAGCATTTGCCCGCTGAATTCCCGATTCGCAGTCGCATTAAGCCGAGGTGAGGGTTCAGACTGCATCTAACTCCTCGTGGTGCTTAACATCTTCCGTGGAAAAGATAATTTCTCGTTTCTAGAAGGGAATCTTCTAGAAGGGTGAGTTGGTTTTCAAATGGTTATTCGTGTGGCCGCATTCCGTGACATCTTGGGATCATTTCCTATCCAAGTAATCAACTATATCTCCTATATATTGAGGATATTTCTGGCGGAAAAGGTTAAGAAGCAATATAGCAAGAGATTGATTGGAGAATTATTGAAAGCCCTGTATGAAGGACTGATGCTAAAACAACTAGAGACACCAGCAAGGTCATCAAAAGTGGTTGATTTTCTTCATGCATGAGCAAGCGTGTGTACCGAGCTAGAGCCATCGAAAGGAGATCTACAAATAAGGCTCAGTTGTAAGTCACTTTCAATTAATTCAATATGCGAATATGTCCCTTCCCATAAAGATGATATCACTCTTATTACATAACTCCTGATCATATGTATAGATTAGCTATTGAATATATTGATTGGCTTTCACTTCGATTAGTTTGTACTGCTAGGATCCTGGAACTGTGACACAAGAGCATTGGAGCGAAGCTTGGAACAACAGAGACCCAAGGAAAGCGTTCATAAGGTATGTCCATTATCCTTGTCTCTTAGTTGATTCAATAGGCTAGATCTAGGGAAAGTGTATTATTTTGTCCTGTTTTGTTCTAGATCCAGGTGGATCTAGGGAGATTGGTTTGTGTCCGCACTTACGGATTAATCCTGAAACAGTAACAAGGGTGATTTTCATAGTGTTACTATCTTCCAGTGGTGAAGACGTAGAGGGGGTATCACAACTATGGTGTGATGGTGTGCTTGAAATAAATCAAATGTTCAGACACTGTGGGTTATAAACTATGGTTGGAGTTAAGCTTTCCTGGGGGAAATGAACCAGAGAATTGGGAGTATTTGGGGAAATATCCCCAGACAATCTATCCATGAACCATGGGGGGGTGGGAAGTGACTCAGGTTCAAGGGAGGTGATGTGAACAATATCTGGAGAAGCGGTAGAGGGAATCACTTGCATCATATGAGATGAGGTGGTCGAAGGATTTTGAATAAGGGTTAGCTAACTACACCTATATTGAATGATAAAAGGACACCAGTAGGTGAAATGAGAAAGTGAGTCACAAAGAGAGTAAGGGAATCTCATCCATTCAGGGACTGAGGTAGAGAAATAACGGATGTCAGTGACATGGGTACAGTGACATGGGTACCCAAAGGTGGTGGTGGAGAGGGATCTTGCTTAAAGGTTTGGTGTACTATCATCAGCGCCTGTCTAAACTGAGGTAGCACAGGGCAATGATGAGTGTAGTGGCCGTACTCCGAACATATGGCACACACAAATTTGGTTCACGGTCCTTTACTTCTTATTATGGGAGACGTTGTGGTAGTACTAGATGTGCTTGGTGGAGCAATTAGTGATGGGGTTTCTCGAGGGAGTTGGATCAGATTGCATAACTCGGGGAGAGAAGGACATCGATTAGTGGGGTGTCCCTCTCTCTCATAGAGTGTGCAAGGAGGTTGAACTCATGGAGGAAGTGGAGCAGTGGGCTCTTTCTTCTTCTGTCTACCCCTAGCCGTAACGGTGGTGCTGGAAATTGGGGGTGAGGGTGGTGTGTCTATGGTTAGTATTGGAATCTATATCGGGATTCCCTTTGATTGGGGAGGGAGGGATGGTTGAGGAACCATAGCGGGTGGGTTTAGATACCATACTGGAATGGCTAGCACCATGTTGGGAAGGGTAAGCATTGTAGCTACCTGGAAATCTTGTACTCCCAGTGGGGGGTAGAAGAAGGGAATCTGAGTGATGACTTGGGGAATTATTTCCCAAATCGGGATTTTCCCCTGGGGAAGGGTGAAATCCGAGATATATGGTGTCATAGGGTTCTCTGTTGATTCCCTAGGTATAATTTATTCAACTGGTAGGACATTGAGGGGTGGAGAAGCCTCAGTGGGAGGAATGGTATCTCCAGTTTCAGTTCCATTATAAGATATGACACACACTTGTACTGAGGGGTGTATGAGCAGCAGTGCTCCATGGCATGCCCCCAACAAGGATGGGTATTTGAAAATTCTAGGGCCCATATCCATCAATGGATATGCATCAGAACTAGTGCGGACAAGAGGTAATATGTTATCGATGTTAGAGGAGTGGTTAGGCTCGTAATGTGAAACTTGGTTGATGGTGATGATCTTCTCGTTGTGGGGGAACATCATCATTCGAAACACAGAAGAGGTCACAAGCTTCATAAACAATAATTTGTAATCGAGTGGGATGTCAATAACCTCGATGTCGATAAGGATGATTTTTCCCCCGAGTTCAACGAGGACATTTTGAAAGATCCCTTCAGGAGAAGATGGTCGACCATCATAAGCTCTTAAAGTGATGGCGAATGGTATTAGCTCAAGGGAGCCAAGTTTCTACCATACAATTTTGGACATGATGTGGATGCACCTTCATCTATGATGCATCGATAAATCATGATGTTTTGATTCTTGACTAGTATATGGAAACCTACCAAAGTGGGGAGATGAGGTTCCCCACAATCTAGATCAAATGTGATGAGTCTAGCATCAGCTGGGTCGACTACTCCCAGGGTGGAAAGAAAG